>PVQB02000953.1:0-24149 GCA_002980475.2 Fusarium beomiforme | reverse complement strand
TATATATATATACTGTAGGGCTTATAGTTAGGTAAATATATCTTATAATAAACTATTAGTTTAATTATAAGCCTATTATAAGCCTTATCTAGGGGCCTTACAATTAGTTATAAGTTAAAATGTAAGTTAGCGTGTAACTAGTGAGACTTTAGTAGAGTATATACAATATTTGCGCTTTTGCTCGTTAGGTTGTAAGACTCTGGTAGTCTCAGCTATTAACGAATCGCATCACATCGTGCCCTTCACGTTCGCCGGCAGTCCAATGTCAAGAGGCAGATGGGAATCAGGATTATATGGAAAGTACTAACTCTGGCAACTTGAATAATGCTACTGGAATGGTCCTCAAACAGTTCATGCCAGCGGAAGAGCACTTCATGGACATGGATCGTGCCATTGCGTTTAATGATAGAAATCTCTTTATGGCTATGGACAATGGAGCTTGGTAAACTGGCAAGCTATATGCTAAGCCAGGTATGTTATATCACTCAGTCGTCAGACTAACAAGTCTGTATAAAACCCAGGCCACCAAATGCTACTGCTATCCCGGTAAATACCATTAGAGGGCCATACTTTGTTCCATAGCCAAATCTTCCTCCCCATGATGCCTCCCCAGAGCTTAGCAGTGGGATGCTTACGAGGCCACCGCTTACAAACCCAATGCCTCGAGCTCCATTGAGAAGCCCATAGATTAAACTCGAATCAATAGTCTCATTGTTCTCCTCTGCTTCGCCTTCTAGATCTTTAATGATGCCTCCCCACGTCGCACTGTATCCACCAGCAAAGAAGCCGAAGAGGATAGCAAATACGAGAGTAATGGCAACACTTCCATCTACAGATAGCCCCCAGAGCAAAAGCACAGAAGCCGATGAGGCGAAAGCTGAGAGACAGGTTATCGTAGTTGCTGAGAATTGATGGTACTTGTTGTCAGTAAGCCAGCCAAAGAAATAGCACGAGAGGATGCCCGGGATATTATGCAATGTAAGCAAGAGGGTAGAGATTGATTGACTGGCGTTGTTGAACTCGCGTGCAAATGTTGGAAGGTATGTTTGTGGCAGACAGTATCCCGAGCTTTGAAGCATAACGGCGATAAAATATATGTAAATACCGCGATGTTTCAGGAATGTCCATGGAATGCGCGGGGGTTTTCCCTCTCTTCTCGACCTCTTGGAGGGATGAGTTGGGACGAGGAAGATAGAAACGAGACCAGAACCAGCCAAGATGAAGGCCCATATTCGAATTGTCCATCGAAAGCCGTATTGATCAAGGAGATACCGTAGAAGAAAAGGACAAGCTGAACCAACGATATTTCTGCACGAAAGAATAATACCATATGCAATGGCTCGATTACCTGTGGCATACCACTCCCCAAGGGAACAAGTTGCTGGACTATACACCAGAGTACATCCAAAAGCAGCCATCACGCCTTGGGTCACCATGAGGTGCCACACGTGGGTACTGAAGGATGAGAGAATGAACCCGAGGAAAGCTATTATAAGGCCTCCAAGCTCTGCACGGAGCCGGAAATGAGCCCAGTAGCGCGTGAATATGGCAAACAGGAACGGCATCGAGATGTACATGACCCCGTTAGAGGTAGTACCGACAGTGCCAGTGACAGAGAGATTGCCGTTGAGAGTCCAGTTACTTGTCCAGTAGTCTTCGAAAATACCATAACTTAGGTTGAAACCTGGAATGCATTGTAAGTTGAGATCTTTAGATCTTTGCACAGATGTGGTATCCTTACCCCAAAGTGGAAGCTGCATCAAGGCCGAGCCAAAGAGCACACCGAGTTTCTTTTTCTTATCTCTTCCCAGTGCCGTTTCTGACTGAGCTTGATCAGATGAATGAGAGGATTCTTCAGCAGATCTCTCATCCTGTTGGAAACTGCCTTGCAGGATATGTCCATTTTGACACGGTTCCTGTTTCTCTGTTTCTGTCATGGTTTATCTTGTTAACACTGGTTGTATCGTGCGATATAGAAAGGGCCAAAGTAGTAAAAGGTTGAAACAAAGTAGCAGTTATCATCACAAGTGCGGAGAAGAACAACTGAGTTCGCCCTAAATGTTGCAGAGGTAGACGTCGCTGGTTGGGTTTCGGGCAATGGGCTATTCCGAGTTGATCGGCGCAAGTGCCTAATCATCTGGTGTCCACTAGTTATCTGCCGTGCCACACCAACACTCTCGGCTACTCTGGGTATTATCTCTGCTTACACGCCCGCACACCTGCACGACCAAGTCACAATAATGTGGAGTAAATGGCGGTGTATATGCGAGGGATTATACACCGATGCCAACCCTGGTACGTCCCATACTCGGCTCTTGTACCCTCATGGTGTGGTTGCGCAACAGAAGGCCCCGATATCGCCAGAAATAATTCGAGCCCTTTCCTGGCTTGCTCTTTCAAGCGCTGGGATGATGGCATGATGGCAAATACCCCCATTGTCACATGGAAAAACAACATTTTACACAACTTGACCACTACCACTAATGAATGTTCTTGGGAAAGAAATACTGTGTCTATATGAGCTCACCCAGAAATTTCTTGATTTCAGAAAAGATAGTCTAGGTTGCATCCCACACTCTCCTTATTTAGCTACTATAGAAGGACTTAGGATTATAATCATTCTAAGCCATTATAGGCATCCAAGATATCTTGGACTAATTTCTCTGCGTTACCATACGTAGGACCCATAGTATGTCCAGGTGGTGTAAGTGGCATAGTAGAAGAATCAATTATACGCAAATTCTTAATGCCAAAGACGCGACCTTTAGAGTCGACAACTGCTGAAGGATCGCCAGCCTTGCCCATGCTGCCTGCGAAGAATTAGTTCAAAGCTCTCGTTTATGTTTAATCTACAAAAGAACTCACAAGAAGCGGTGCCGTGATGCGTTGGATCCAAGTTGTCGTATGTTAAGTTCAGTAAATGTTCGTCACTGGTAACATTTGCGCCAGGGTAAACCTCTTCACCGATGCGAGAAGGAATGTGCTCCCAAAGCTGGCGAGCCTTTCTAAGGGCATAGAGAGCAACCTCTTTGTCTGTGTCAGCACGCAGCCAGTTTGGATCGATGATGGGAGGGTCAAGATTGCTTGCAGATGAGATGGTCATATTGCCACGACTGACAGTCCCGACCATTCTAATAGTCATGGCGGCATAGTTCTTGCCAGTTGCACCCGCTGGGGGATCGACCATCTGCATAATGAATTCCACCTCAGGCCAATCATTTGGATATTGAGCCAGATCCTCTTGGGCTCTTTTGCTGAGATTTGCCAGGGGAATCTTTTCAAACGCCCCGACATCAACACCGCCATTGGTAAGCGGTCCCCTCTTGTGTTGGTTGAACTCAATGATGGCTTCTTTCATCTTGGATGGCTGTTTCCAACCGCCAGTCGAGATGCCTTCAATTTCCCATATTGGCCCATGTACAGCAGCGGAGTCATGAGTGCCTTGGCCAACTCCCTGTAGATTTGATAGAACTGGAATATTGAACTTCTCAAGTGTCTCTCGAGGGCCAATACCAGAGACCATAAGTAACTGGGGGCTGCTCCAGAGTCCTGCGGCAACAATAACCTCCTTCCGGGCCGTGAGATTAAATGGTTGACGGCCAAAGTTGTCGACCGTAACACCGATAGCCTTTGTGCCAGAGAATAGAATCTTTCTAGCCATTGTATTGATATACGCTGTCAGAGTTGGACGGCCAAGAGATTGTTGCAAGAAGGAGCTCTCGGAAGAATCACGAAGTCCAGTCTCGGGGTTAATGGAAAATTGCCACCAGCCCCATCCTTGCAAGACACCAGCGGTGAAGCTAGGAATCTCTTTAAATCCCAGTGCTTCAAAGGCCTTGATGGCATCCCAAGAGACCGGGAAGACGTAGCCAGGAAAACTCAGGTGTAGAGGACCTCCTTTCGCAGAGAAGGCGGCAGTGTCATATAGAGCACTGGCATTTCTTGGCCGTTTCTCGCTGTTGGCTGAGAATTTGAGAGTTCTTTGATTGAACTTGAGCATGTTCTCCCACATGAAGGCATCATCGCCGACCTTCTCGGCCCAGTGCTTATAAGCCCCTTTGGTAGGGCGGTTGAGCATCATCAGATTTCTGGCGCTGCTACCGCCAAAAGTTCGACCCTGTGCATAATGAATCTTCTTGCCGTTCTGCCTGATATTAGAACACGTAGGTAAGTGAAGAAATCTCGGGAGAACTTACGTTTTGAGGTTGAGTGAAGTAGCCCCAATCAATAAGTGGCTGCCAGCTAGACGGGCCAGCCGACCCTTTCCAATCATTGATACCTTGGATGGATTAGTGTTTGAGCGACTGAACTTGGAAGATTGAGAAGCTTACGGAACGGCAACTGACTGACGTTGCCGTTGCTCAGTTCATAAAACCCTCCAGCCTCAACCAAAGCGACTGTAGCGTTGCTATGCTCAGTTAAACGTGCTGCTGCAAGGGCTCCTGCTGTGCCACCACCGACGATGACATAGTCGTAAGTGGCATTGATGCCGGGAATACCAAAGCCATTGCCAGTGAGCTGTCCGTCATCGAATTGCGGTGGCACGTCTTCAGCAATTGTCGATGCAAGTAAGGTGCACAAGACGGGAAGAATGTACATTTTGACGTGCTCAAAGTTACACAAATGCTTGAATCACTCTTTGTTTCTGGTCTTATGAAGCATCCATATACAAGTATGATTTTATATATAACAGATCACTTTTGGATGGGAACTGCCTAGCGCATGACTGGTCTCTGTGAGCGGAAAGCATCTGCCGGGCAATATTAACCACAGGGACCCGGTATCGCTTCTTCGTGAGTCGACACAGCCACTTTTCCCAATGCGCAGACATTTGCAAGGGCTGCGCGTCCTGACATTACAGAGAGCAATGACACAAAAAGCATCCTTGGCATCCACCATAAGCGAGCTTACATTACACTCTGCCAATCATTACAAGATTTTATTAATCACTTCTGTTTACTTGAAAGCTTTTCGTAAGATAAGCAGGTAGGACCAAGAACCTTCAATGTTGCATTGACGATTCTCTGCCGCCCGCCAGCTTGCGGCTGAGATGCTATTCACGCTGCAGGTTGCACCACTAGAGAAACTCTCCCCCCAGGAGAGGTTGGTAGATACGCGGGTGGATATCCGGAAGCGTTCCCAAGCATTAGTGGAATGCAACGTCCTTGGCACAAGCCCTGCAACATGGACAAGAAAACTTGGCGATTCGGCCCGCGCCGCCAACTAAAGTCGGAGTCTTCAAAAAGAGGAACGTCTCCACACAGTAAACATGCTTAGCTAAATAAACCCCGTAGCTTGTGTGTATGATCTGATCTTAGTTCTCCCCGCAATCCGCATATCACATCTTGTGCTGCCCTCTTGAAGGCCAAGTTGGATCCGCTTATGCAGGGAACTATGCATGAAGGCCCTGCTGATGGAAACGGTCTTTTGTGAACGATCCTTTTCTTATCCTCGCCGTTACGAATGTCAAGATTGAGTCAGATATTTGCATTTTAGGGTTGCCACCATCAAATCAAACAATTGCCGTCACATAAGTTCCTTTATCCTGACTCGCAAGGCAGCTTTGCCGTGCGACAGGTCTGATATCAGAACAGGGACGACGTGGCCTCGTGCCCCACCCACAAAGCTTACCTTGTAAAGATCGGCGATGTCATCTCTTCAGATAATGTACTTCTCCTGAATTCTACAACAAATGCGGAAACTAGGCACGAGACCCGGATGATGCGATTGATGACCCAGAATTCCCACAGATTCTTATCTGCGATTACGTGGGGTTCATCGGCACCTTCTTTCCGGAAGCCAAGAAAAATACAACCTGTCAAGGCCAATCTCTGCCGTAAACTACCAGGTTCACGGACTCAGTCAGGCAGCGAGATGCAGTGGGCAATGAGGGTGTGCATAATCGCTACGAACCAAGATATCTCGGAGAATCTGACATACACCGCTTTGAGCTATGTCAATCTCTTACACATCTAAGCACGGTAGATGAGGTGACAACAGGAGAGTACGAGCTGGGTAATAAGTCACAAGAGAGAAGACTTGAGTAGGAAGGATAAACCAGTTATTGGCAATAAGCGTAGCTGATGAGAAAATGTCCCACTGATGGCCAACAAGGGTGATAACGGTTTCGCAGGCCATGCTGGAGATAGTAGAGAAGTATAATAACCAGGGAAAATTGCCGACTCTTGGCCAGGCTTTTAGCATAAGGTTGATCTCTTGAATACACTTGTCTCTACTGTTCATCATCTTTTTTGCAGCTTTTCCAACGATATCATAAACTTCAAAGTCTAAATCATTCTTCAAATCAAGCAAGATGGGCTCTTTGCACACTGAATCTTCCCTCTCGCCTGCATTTTCTTCTGTGCGGTCAGCACTTGCTCAGAACAATAACAGAATCATTCTTTGTGAATCCCACGATGGCACCTCGACAGAGATCATCAGGAGCACTGTTGGAAGAAATGGCCAGAGGTTCGACGGCATCTGGTACAGTGGTCTCTGTCAGACCACCTATCTGGGTATCCCAGATAGTGAGACACTCTCGCCGCTCCAACGGGCTTCACTCCTTGCACTTGACGGGGAGTTGAAACGCAAAACAAGCAACCGCTCCCTCTGTGCCGCTTTCGATGCGGATAGTGGTGGTGAGATTGCCGACATCCCTGCCTTGGTTGCACTCATGAACCTAGTTGGGGTTGGCATGATTGTGATCGAGGACAAGGCCGTTTCAGCTCCGGGCCAAAAGGTCAACTCGCTTGCGGCATCATCTGCCTCGCAGGCCTTGGCTGATCCCCACGAATTCGCGGAAGTAATCCGCGCTTTCAAGGCCGTCAATGCGAGGGCCAAGGGAGGCCCCATGATCACTGCTCGTATAGAGTCCTTCTGCTGCCGTGTCGCACAGGCCGATGCGGAAGAGGAAAGCAGGTCTTACGAAGCTGCACACCAGGACGCCCTGAAGCGCGCCAAGATCTACCAAGAGGCGGGCGTCGACGCTATCATGATCCACTCTAAGAGTAAATCTCCTAGCGAGGTTACTCGATTCTTACGCGAATATCGCCAGTTTGACTCTCAAACACCCCTTGTTGTTGTTCCCACTACCTATTCGGAAATTCCAAGGGATGCTCTGTACGAGGCTGGCGCAAATGTTATCATCTATGCCAACCACTTGATGCGTGCCAAGATCAGCGCTGTTGGCTCAATCTCCGACAAGATCCTAGCCAAGAACTTGGACCTGTTTTACAACGATGCCGAGATTCGCGCCATGATCCAGGCTCGTAACTATGGCTGCCTTCTCAGGAAGCTGCGGAACCGAAGTGTTTGGGGTGAGGAGAGCAACGAAACAAGGATGTATAGAATTGTTGCGGAAGCTACAGCCTCCGAGAATATTCAGGCTACTGTTCTTGACTTGTTGGAGGGCAAACTTGCGGGCTGCGAGGCAGACACACGTATTGTCAGCGTCAAAGAACTGCTCAAGATCAACGCAAAGCAGGTTGTTCCGGTTGGAGAGCTTGTCACCCAGGTAGATGTTTACTAAATTAGGTTAAGCTTATTGTATAGACCTAATCTATCTCAGACTGGTGTTGTTGTCTCAATTAGACCCTTGCCACATTGAATTAGTTTTAACTGCAGGGAACTCTTAAGTAGCAATGGTTCGCCGAGATAGGCAGTGGTCTGACTAGAAACAATTCTGCTACTTGTATACGAGTTATGTGTAGTATCCTGTGCGTTCTGCATGCTTACCTGCATGCTTACCTGAAATGATAGAATGCCATTTGTGATATGTCTACTTAGGCAGGAGACCCTTGGCGATATCTTGCGTATTGCTATCTTGCGTTGTAGCATCTTGCGTCACATCGACTTGCATAACAAGAGGGTCTTTCCCACCACACCATTGCTACTCTTGGGTTGCAGTGCGGCTGGTCAAGCTTACTTCAGACTATCAAAGCCGACCCCACGGACTTTCGGCAAAAGGAGGGGGTGAGTAGCCTTTACGTGCGGCTACGTCACCAGGGTCAATGCCAACGTGTAACGACAAATTTGGAACGCCTAAGAAGTACGTACTTATCAACGTGGCGTGATCTAGGGAACAAGAGGATGTTTTGAGTAACCAAGACTTTCCTGGGTCCAGTAACTTACGATAGAGACTGGTTCACGTGTAATTGATAATATAAGAACTTATCGCTGCCTTCAATCAAGCTTGCAGACTAACAACAACAAAGAATTACTATACAACTCTGAACGCTTGAAACATTTTTTCTCTTGAAATCGGATATCGAAAAATGGCTCCTGGTCTTGTTGAAACACTCAGTGACTTCTCTCATCTCCCCAAGACTGAGTATCGTACCAAGCTAGAGGTGAAGCCCAAATCAGCGCTTTTTCCTGATGGGTACAAGACCACTGGGCAACAGCCACCTCTTTATGAGGAAATACACCCGTATTCAGACTTCCCCAAGAAAATCACAGGCATAACAGCTTGGACTAAAGATGACTTGTCGGGATCCCCTGAAAAAGAAGCTCTGTGGAAGCATCCCTTCACTCAAGAAGAGCTCGAGGATCTGAGCACCGCTGCTGAGAATTACATTAACAGCGGTCGGGACTTGAACGAGATGTGCAAGGTATGAGCCCAGCACCAAATTTATACACAGACTGACACAATGGTTTAGGAGCTGTTTCCTCTTCCTCGCATGGCCAAGTACCTTGAAGAGGTTCGAGATGATATGATCAATGGCTACGGGTTCATCTTGTTCCAAGGTATGCCTGTCAAGGAATGGGGCATGCGAAAGTCCGCTACAGCTTATATGGGCTTGGGCGCGCATTTTGGACACATCGTGAGCCAGAATGGAAGAGGCCATGTGCTTGGACATATCAAAGACCTTGGTGAAAACCCAGCCGACTTCCATAAGGTCCGATTGTATCGAACCACGGCAAGGTATGCATGTTGTATATTCATGACTCATTGATGCCAACTTGGACTTACTCGTACCTCAGGCAAACCTTCCATGCTGACCCAGCAGATATTGTTGGCCTTCTCTGCCTTAATACTCCTCTTCAAGGAGGCGAGAACAACATCGTTTCCGGGCACCAAGTCTGGAACGTTATGCAAGAGCAGCGCCCTGATATTGCTGAGCTTCTCACGCAGCCTATTTGGTATTTTGACAGGAAAGGCGAAGTGAGTGAAGGACAAGAAGATTATATTCGATGTGCCATATATTACATTGAGAAGGGGAACGGAAGAGTCTACTCCAAGTATGCTAAGTTCATTCACTTGTTCTGATTTTTGGAACCATGACACTTACAGAGTCAATTGCAGATTTGACCCAAACTACGTCCGGTCTCTGAAGCGATTCTCGGACAAGGGCATTATCCCCCCTCTCTCTGACGCACAGGCCGAGGCAATTGAGTTCTTTGATCAAGCATGCTACAAGGAATCGATTGGCAATGTCCTTGAGGTTGGGGATGTTCATTTCATGACCAACAACCACCTCTATCATTCTCGCCAGGCCTACACAGACCATGAGCCGCCTGCTCCCCGACGCCATCTTCTGCGTCTGTGGGTCTCAACACCTGAGAGTGAAGGGGGCTGGAAATTGCCTTATCACGATTCTGACTGGAAAAGGAGGGGCGGAGTCCAGGTTGATGATCGTCCTCACAAGGTTTTGCTCCATGCAGACTGAGGATCCAACTTATCTTCAAGTCTCCATCGGATTCTAAGACAAGGTTGCGGCATTTGCTTAGGGTGCAACTAGATGCAGAAATTTGATAAATTGAAATTCATGATATGACAAGAGTGCTTAACAGAATTTTTCTTATTGGTGGTCATTTACGCGGTTCCGGTGTCAACCTTAATCAACAAGCCTGTCAAAATGGACAATGTGTAACGTAAAGTGTGTAAGCGTGGCGTTAGAATGGGTCCGGTGTAAATCTTGGACAGCCTTGGCAAAGCTTGTTCTTTGTTATGCTTACATGCATGTGTGTATGCATGCAGTCTTACGGGCCGGATAAAGCGGTATCTCGAAGCTCCGAAACACGAGCACGCGATCACTTTCCCAATGCCGTCTTCCTGATATTACAGGCTTTATGCACGGACTCCGGGGGAAACACCGTCTCCGTTGAGGTGACACAGCATTCGCAGGGGCTAAGGCGTACTAAAGCGGAGATAAGCACCTTCAGGCGTAGGTTGACCTGGTGGGTATGGGGGAAAGTCTAAGTAATGGAGACTATTAGTGACACACCCTGCAAGTGCCGGAGTGGGGATAAACTCAATGGATTGGCTGTGTTCGGTTTTTGCATGCTGCAGTGCGACTGATGCGGGTCTTGGTTGCCGTAATATCCGCTGCGATGAGGGGACAAACCTGTCCATCTGTGATACGCTGTTTATCTGCTTATCTCGGGTCGTGAATCTGAATGCTCCCTCCGAAACGTCGCTCTTGTTCTCACTGTCAGATCCTTACTTGATTCGTTTCTGTTATGCCATAGACAGGGCGCAGGCTACGTATGACAGCCAGAGACGGGTGGCAGATGAGGGGTCATCAGTATACCCCGCCAAGTAACAACAATAGTCGTACCGCCATGGCAACCATCTCAGGCTCTCCCTTTCTCTCCCAAGCCAGGCTCTCTACGCAAAGGCTCAAGCCTCACTTCGTATCCAGAGGGCATCCTGTTTTGCTTCATTGACAACAAGTACAATTCTTCTAAACAATTACAGCATCATGACTCGGTAAGAAATATTGCTCCTTGGCATCGTTTGATTCACTGTCTGACCTGATGCTTTGTTTGACAGACCCGAATACCAGCCCGTCTCTCGAAACCATGTCGATCAAATTCCACTCGTCCAGCCCGGCGCTGGAGCTGGTGATGAAGCGTCCGACTCTGACCTTGAGAACGATATTGCTATCAGCGAGAGCGAATTGAAGCGTGACCATACACCGAGAAGGACCCTCATTCGCGTTCTGGCGGCGAATGGAGTCATCCAAGTACCTATCTGGGGTATGCTTCACTCCAGTATTCGGCTGCGCATCTACTCATCAAGAATCCAGGTTTTGCGATCAGCTACGGCGTGTTGGAGGAATATTACTTCAACAACTGGACGCTCCAGGGAAATAAAGACATTACAGGTGCCATCGGCACAACGGCCAATGGCGTCATGTATCTGTCTATGCCTTTTCTCTTCGCCTTGTTCACGAGACGGTGGGCATATCGGCGCAAAGAGGCAGCTTTTTGCGGTGCTCTTATCGCATCCATCAGCTTCTTCTTGTCAACATTTAGCACAAATGTCTGGCACCTGCTTATTACGCAGGGTATCACCTCAGCATTTGGCTGCGCCCTTATCTACAGCCCCATCACCCTCTCTCTAGGCGAATGGTACACAACCAGCAATAGATCAGTCGCATATGGACTTGTCTTGTCCTGTAAGAACATTGTTGGTACTTTGGGCCCGTTCCTCTTCAAAGCTTCACTCGATACATGGGGCTTCCGAACCACGATGAACGCATGGGCGCTGTTTGTCGGCGCAGCAAGCATCCTCAGCATCAGTCTTGTTCCTATTCCCCCATCCAGGATTGCCATGCATAAAACACCAGAAAGGAACATCCCATGGGATTTCCTCAAGTATCCAGCCATATACTTCTATAGCATCGCTGTTTTCTTCCAGGGCACTGGATATGGTTTGCCCCAAACGTATTTGGGTACTTATGCCCAGGACTTTAGCTTGCTATCAGAAACAATGGCTACTGTTGTTTTGGCTCTCCAGAACGCGGTGGGTATCCTTGCATCTGCATTTTTCGGATGGTTGAGTGACAATAAGCATATTGTCCTATCCGCACAAGTAGTGTCAGCAATCCCATGCGTTACGAGCGGATTGGCCGTGTTCCTCTTCTGGGGAAATACTACCCAAGGAGGTGTTTTCCTGCTTGTTCTTTTCTCAATCACGTTTGGCTTCTTCTCGAGTGGCTACAGTGCTACCTGGGGAGGAATCCTCAAGCAGATGGAGAGTGACTCGGCGGAAAGAGGAGAGTCCATAGACGCAGGGTTGATATACGGTTTGATAAATGGCGTTAGAGGCATTGGGTATCTCGTTGGTGGTGCTGTCAGTGTCTGGCTGATTAACGCTGGAACTATTTCCGACTGTCAACACTTTGGGTATGGCAGTACGTATGGTCCTCTCATTCTATTTACTGGACTTGTCTCTCTTGCTGGAGGCTGGGTCGTGATCTGGAGCTGGTGGCCTCAATCGTGGACATTCGGTAGAAGCACTTGAGAAGTAATATGAGGGTACAAGAACTTCTGCACAGATAAACATAGAAGAACAAAAGCTGCATTATCACAAATGCACGTTGACAGAGCATGACTCTTTTCTCGCGCATGCCATGGCTGTGTCTATTCTGGATGCGCTAGTAACAAGAATACAATTCCGGTACACAAGGGACAACGGGCCGTAAGTGTGAGATACAGGTAGAATATCCAACTCATTTATATCATAGTCTAATAAATAAAGGTGACCTGGAACCCGTACTGAAAGGCGCCTTTCTGTGTAAACTGTTCCAATCCTGTTACATATGCTGTACCATTACGGTACTCTAAGTTGGGTGAAGAAGTTGTGCGTTGCCCATGATCCGAGTGAAACTCAACACTCTTGGGCGCATTACGTAGGCCGGCAACAGTTACGTTCGTGAGAGGAGGGCTGACATGGTAGCCTCCCTGACGCTCCACCCGCAGGACTCCCTTGCGGAAAGTATACTGTCGCATGGTTAGTAACGAACTCCCAGGATGGGACTTGGGCAGTTTATACATACAAAGACATCCATCGTAGCTTCTGGTTCGAGGCTAACCCCGTCATCAAAATACACGCTTCCTTCAGCAAATTCATTATCATCGAGTGCCAAAAGAAGTGAGAATGGGTTCCTTCTTGTTGCTGCTGTTGTATTGCCAGGGCCTTGTAGGGTGAATATTGCGCCTCCTCTGATGTGGAGATTGATATGTTCAAGTGGAGCGTCAAGAGTGACATTCTCCTGAGGCTTAGCGTGAACTTCATCCAATGTGTACCAGTCGTACCATCTTGTGCCTTCCCCAATGCCGGGAAACACACCGCGAACTGTGTTGGAGTTCGGAGTCAGCACAGGTGTTACCAAGAGTGATGGACCCAGCAAGAACTGCGAGTACGTGGCTTTGAGACTTTCGTCGTTTGGAAACTCCCATGCCAAGGCCCGCATCACAAGGTCTCCTTTGGTGTTGGCATGATGAAACAATGTGTAGATATAGTTGAGGAGGCTGTATCTTATGGAAATAGCTCGACGTGAAGCTTCAGCGACAGATGACCAAACAAACGCCTCTTGGGAGATTGTGCCGCCCATGTTATGGTTCCGATAAAAGGGCATGAAAGCACCCAGAGACATCCATCGAGCACAGAGGTCAAAACTCGCATTATGGGAATAACCACAGATGTCGACCCCGAACATGGGAACTCCAGCCATCATGTGTGTCAAAGCATGTGAGATGGACAAGAACATACTCCCCCATTTTGATGAGTTGTCGCCTCCCCACCTCGTAGCATACCGGCCAATGCCAGCAAAGTTGCCACGGGCGATGTTAAAAGGACGACGACCAGGGAACAGTTCAAGCAATCCGTGATAGGTCGCGTTTGAGATCTGGTTACCAAAGAGATTATGCATCTGGTACTCGGTGGTGTTTAAGTCATCATTGTGAGTTGCATCCGGAGAAATGGTCATTCTCCTGATAGAATGGCCAGGTTGTAGACTTGGAAGACTGTTAGCTATTCTGCTGTCAAGACGGGCACGATGACAAACTCACTTGTTCAAGACATAGGGGGGGTAGGTGAGGTTTCTCACACCTGGAGTGGGCTCTGTGCGTCCTAGCGTGCTTGTGGCGGGGACCTGGAAGACATGTGTAGCCTGAAGAGCCGCTGACTGATTCGCTGCAGCCTCTTTCGCCATCTCGTATTCAGAATGGTTGGTCTGGCTGAATCCATCTGGATACTCATAGAACATATTGAGCTTCTCTCCAGGAATCAGAAATGGAACGTGAACCGGATTCATATCCAGACGCGTATTTCCGCAAGGTCCCACGCAGTATGAAGCAGGCTCCGTTAGGTCAGAGAGCATTCCATCATAAGGTACACTATCATACCATATCTTGAGCTCCTTTGCCCACCATTTGTGTGTCTCGGGCAGCATAAAGTCTCCCCAAACAACAAATCCTGGCCAGTTGTTACCTGTATAGAAGTCCCCAGATTCAGGATCTCTGATAAAGGCTTTAAGCTCCGCCCCTCGCTCATAAGGACCATAAGTATCCTTTGGGTCATCTGGATTTGGGCGATAGATGTTGGCCCACACAAGCGGAACATAGTACTGCTCGTTCTCGTGTAGCCAGTCTACCCATTTAGCCATGCGGTCAGGGGGGAAAGTAACGGGATTGTTGGCAAAACTGCGGAAGCCATCAAACATGTCAAAGTCTGACCAGATTGCCTCAAGGGGAATATTGGCAGCCCTGTAGTTCTCGACAACAGCTTCAATCTTGTCTAGAGTATCATACCCCAGACGGCATTGATGAAAGCCAAGTGTCCAGAACATTTGCATCGCAGGCAAGCCCACGCAGCCAGAATGATACTGACGCATAGTCTCGATAGCTGTAGACCCTCCTTGTTTGTTCTGGCCACTCAGAAAGTAGAGATCAACACTTCCACCGATTGTGCGATACGTCAAAGTCTCTTGTCTCAAGAGCCATTCTTGACCATGCGCATTGCGTGCGTACACTCCGTGGGAAGTGGTGTTTCTGCCCTTATGATATCGGCTTTCCTGATAGAAGGGATGTACACCATAGATATTTCCATCAATAGGGTTCCCGTGCTCAATGCCAGCGTCATTGGTCCAAAAGGTCTGCGTGAAGTTTTGTCCCAGATGAAAATCATGTATATTCTCCGCTATTTCAACGTTAGCTTGAGTTTATATCTTGTATGTACTCGTACCCAATCCATAAACATTATAGTCAGGCTCCATGTTGGTAACCAGTTCAATAAACTGGTCCTCGAAAACAAGAACATGGCCATATGTTGAGAACAACACCTCTCTGGTACAGCTTCGTGTGATTTTGAACTGAAAGGTTGGGGAATTACTATAAGAAAAAGTTCAGTACTGGCATGGTGACATAAGATGTAGGGCAGCTCACCTCCACTCGAACCTGAGATCACTATTGGAGATTGCCGTCTTTTTGTCCCGCACAGGCTCGAAAACAATTGACTCTGGGAGGACATATTGTGTTCTGTTGACTTCTGACAGATATTTGGGGAAGACCTTGACATTCAATCTCTCTTTAGTCTGATACTGAACTTCTAGGACGAGTTCGCGAATATCGTTCCCACTATAGCCAATCAGAGCGATATACTGATAAATCAAGTGAAAACATACAAAGCCTGACAGTCAGGTCCAGCAATGATCAGGTCAGCCCGTACGCCTGTGAGATCTTTCTTGACGTTTGTGGCCTTGTATCCTGGGCATTTTTGCGGATCAGGTGCATGGGGATCTCTGAAAGTTGGCGTGAGGCTGGGAGCAGCGGCGATATTAGGAGAAGCTGTCTTGGACTGTACAACAGTCGATATCGACGGCTTCCCTTTAAGTTCATTTATCAGCACCTAAACTTGAACTAATAATAACGGCAGTGAATCAAACCTTGAGCCGCAAGTATGAATACTGTCAAAGCAAGCAGGTATCGAAACATTGTATTATGTCAGCAAGTGCCTGGACACAAATGTTGAGCAAAAAAAGGTGTAAGGCGTTATAGTGATGAGTTCCTATGTTCAACGAGCCGCTGGTGGGAGGGCGCTTTCACGCAACTGGACTCAATGGAATGCTTATCTCTCTCCAGAATTGGAGTCGCAACGGAGCTGGTGGCCTGAAGACAAGCGCCTTGCTAGAATAGGCGAGCTTCCCGAAGCGTGAACCTCAGAAGAGGCACAGACCGTGCAACATCCATGGCCGGTCTTGTAGGATCGTCTGGGTTGCGGATCCTGATTCCTCTGGTACGCTCGCGCGTGTAGAGAGAAAACAAAGACTGCTACCGTTGACATGAATCATGATGCCCAACTCCGTATTACCGTCAGAGGGGTATGTTTAGTAGCATGCCATGCAGCGTGGAGACCAGGGCACATCTCACGGATATCTCGGCATCTATTTACTTAGTGGCGGCAAGCGAAAGAAGCATAAGATAGTGCCGGGTAGCAGCTGAGACCAGGTTTTGCCAGCCGTATCTGCACTCTTGCAGGAGGGTGCACAGGCCGTGCGAACGTATTAACAGTGTCAACGCGTGGAACTGGTTATGCAATTAGACCCATGCCATGCTTAGCTCAGGGATCAGCCCCCCTCAAAGTCGAACCTTGCCTCACAATAAATGATAAGCGGGAACTCCGTTCTGTCGCCCACACAACCCCGGAATAGGGTAGATGCAACGTAAATGCCCCAATGAGAATCAGCAATTCAAGAGTCCTACCGATGATGCAATTGTCCCTGTTGGTGATGCACAACCCCGTAGAGAATTTAATCTACGGCGGTTCGTCTGTTTTCGTGACGCATCCCTCTTGTTGCTTATCATGCTAGTCAGAAGCTTATGTTACATTTTCGTAATTGCTTGCCTCCACGCCCCAAATTTCCTTTTATTCACTGATGGCATGATGCATAATGCATCCTCCGGGGAAACTGGCACATGAACCTTGAACCCTCGTACAGTCACTTCGCAAGATCTTTTAGAGCGTATCGTCGAGAGATTTCAGTTACCATTCCAAGTAATGAGTTGCATCAGGTTGCTTTCTACGCTGATAACGCTCCTCAAAAAGCATTGATCAGTTAGGCCACGTCATCTCAACAGGTACTACAGTCACACTGCAGTAGAAAGAGGCGTCAGTGTGTCCAAGGCATGGGGTGGCTATCTTTCAGGATATTATCTCCAAAGGGGAAACAAGTCGCATGATCATGGTTGCATTGTGTGTAAGGGCGGAACTTCCAAGTTTGTGAGCTGGTGTAGATTCCGTATGCTTGTGATACGATCTGCCTTGGTGAGGAGGAAAGAGATCAGTAGACATACCATCACAAATTAGTCAATATCTCAATCATTTCCATCATCATCTGACTTCCAGACATCTTCCATCGACAAATCTCAATCACAGAATTTTCCCAGATTCCCCAGCTACTCATACTCCCACCATGACTACCCTTGATCCTCGTTTGTTCTACGAGCAGGCACTCGTCGACAATGGAATTACTCACGCCTTTGGCGTCCCTGATTCCTGTTTGAAGGGATTCCTGGCATATTTATATGCTACCAAGAAATCTCCTGAGCAAATTATCACAGCGAGCGAGGGCGCTGCCGCCGCGCTGGCTGCTGGCTATTATTTGTCAACCCAGAAGCTCGCCGTTGCATACATGCAGAACTCTGGCCTTGCAAATGCCTTGAACCCTCTGCAGTCTCTAGCAGCCAAGGAAGTGTTTGGTATCCCAATGCTCCTAATGGTCGGCTGGCGAGGACGGCCAGGAGAACATGATGAACCAGAACATCTCTTGGCCGGCCCTCGCACTCTGGATACTCTGAAGTCGCAGGGTTTTCCCTACGAGATTCTACCAGATACTATTGAAGAAACCAAAAGCGCAGTCCTTCGGCTTATCAAAGCCGCTAAAGAGGGAAATACTCCTGTTGCTCTTGTTATCCCCAACCACAGGTTCGCTGCATACTCCCCTGAGCATAGGGAGAGTAATGGACTTTGGCACCCAGCTGTTACTAACCTCGCAAAACACACAACTAGACCTGAGGATTGGCGGTCATCGGAGGGTCATCTTCCTCTATCACGAGAGCACTCCATCAGAATCATTCTCAAGAGACTTTACCCATCAGATGTCACTGTATCCTCTGTTGGTGGAAATTCTCGAGAGATTTACATGATTAGGAAGGAGAACAAAGAAGATCTGTCCCGTGCATTTTTGTCCATTGGAGCCATGGGCCATACATATCCCCTCGCTTTTGGTGTCCAGATTGGCCACCACAAGGGACGTGTTGTATGTGTTGAAGGCGACGGTTCCTTCTTGATGCACGTAGGCAATGTGGCCGTCTTGGCGGCTCAGGCCTCAGACAAGTTGATCCATGTTGTGATTCACAACGGTATACACTGCTCAACTGGAAATCAGCCCGTCCCAATCGCTACTAATGACCTTCTCTCGTTATGTGGAAGCTTGCCTTTTAAGCAGAAGTTCTTTGTAGACAGTGCTGAAGGCTTGATCCAGGCTTTTGAGTGGGCTGAAAGGAGTGCTCTTATTGTTGTTGTTGTCAACCAGGATGTGAACAAGAATTTGCCCCGTCCTTCAGAGCATCCATTTGAACTGCGCGATGCATTTATTTCACATTTTAGTCACTAGGACAGTCCCTGGGTTGGAATCTCTCTTACTTAGCTCAAGATGAAATATATGAAATCGAAAGCTCTGAAGCCTCTTTGATGCTGATGTAAACTTGGCACTTGGAACTGGTGGCTCTTCTATCTTCGTATATTCTTATGGCTTGCAGTCCCTCAATGAACTCTTCTATATTCAGTTGGTTGTGTCGGAAGCGTTGAGATAGGTACTGACGCCTAAGTAAAGCCATGCAACGTGAGATAATACTTGTAGTTTGTCCTTATCTACTAGGTTATCGTGTAGCCGACTTGTTGGCTCTGTCCACCCCGCACTAGGACAGCGAAGCACACGCCGATCTACAAACAAACAGTACCAGTATGCAGTGACCTCAAGTTTGTATATGTAAGCTTTCGTAGTGAGGGGTTTTGCCACGCGCTATTTATCTATTGGTGCAGCACAAGCTCAACGAAAATGAGTTAGAACCAGGACTTCTTTATAGGCTGTTTCCAATTTGTATTAAAAGGTCAGAGAATCCCTTGACCTGAACCATTAACCCTCCGTTCTCCACCATACTGTTACCTGTGCCTTTCCAATTAGCTCTACAAGTATCCCTCCCAATCTCTCAATCAAGCACTCTCAACTTTTATCATGTCTGCCACACAGAAAGCCCGTGTGCCAGTTATTTTCGGTGCTATGACATTTGGGCGAGAAGGTTGTTGCTCTTATCATAAAATACGATATCCCACTAACATACTTAGGTGTCGAGCAAGCGCGTATTCATGACCTTAAAGAAGCTGGTGCTATGCTGGATCTTTTCCAAGAGCATGGTGGTACAGTGGTAGACACAGCTCGTGTATATGCTCAAGGCTCCTCAGAGGAATATCTTGGTCAGCTGAATTGGAAAGATCGCGGTCTTCGGGTTGACACCAAGCTGTACCCTAACATCCACGATGGGACGGGTAAAATCACTCACTCTCCCCGTGATCTTCGGACGCACCTGGAGGAATCCCTCAAAGCACTCAAGACAGACAAGATAGATCTCTGGTATCTCCACGGACCAGACCGCGACACCCCATTCGAGGTGACTCTCAAAGCCTGTAATGAACTTCACAAGGAAGGGAAGTTTAACAGACTCGGGCTGAGTAACTACATGGCCTGGGAAGTAGCATACATCAGCGAGCTGTGTATTCGTGAAGGATGGGTTCGTCCTACAGTTTATCAGGGAGTATACAACGCCATCCATCGAACTGTTGAGATGGAGCTTTTCCCTTGTCTGAGGCATTATGGGATCACATTCTACGCTTTCAGTCCTCTGGCGGGCAGTCAGCTTACCGGGAGGTACAAGCGTGACACCCAGGATACAGACATTGAAGCCATGTCCCGCTTCGATCCAAACACTTTCCAGGGTCGCAAGTACAGGCGAAGGTTCTGGAAGGATGTTATTTTCGATGCAGTTGAACTCATCAGGGAAGAAGCTGGCAAGCATGGACTGACAGAGATGGATTGTGCTTTCCGTTGGATCGAGCATCATTCTCAACTAGATCCTGATCGTGGAGACTCGGTCATTATCGGAGCAAGCAGCAAGAGTCAGCTGGAACAGAACCTGTGCCTTCTGGAGAAAGGTCCCTTGCCCAAAGAAATCGTGGATGTCCTGGACAAAGCGTGGCTGATCACAAAGGGTAGCGTTAATAATTACTGGCATTGAAAGGTTCAGGCTTCAGCTAGTCATATTACCCAGATACTTCTCATGGCTATTCATTTTATCTATCAGTGCCATTCGAATAAATCTCACGAGACTCGACTGGGCGTCATTCCAGCAAGCTTTTTTAACACCATGTAAATGATGTGATCCTAGAGCGGGGGATGTGGCGACCTCCGATTATCGGTTGTCATCGGACGAATAGCTCTGATTGGTAGTTGGTCCATGTTTGTTTGTTAATGTGCGCAAAGAGACAACAGCGGTATGCTTATCATACGTGCTGTTGGTTGCACCCCATTCCCGGATATGTCGGCATCGTAGAACAAGGTACCTTCTGGCCAACAACATGACAAACAAATTTTGACTACATACCTACCGGAACCAAAGGTCCCGTAGCACGCGATCAGCATACTCATCTGCCTCTTTTGGACTGTCTGGAAACAAGGCACAAATTCCTGTCCGACTGCATTCAGTACCCAGGTTTTGACATTTCTTTCACTTGGATCACCTAATCACTCAAGTTTCCCCTCGCGCGAGACCCAATACGTGCGCAAAGGCCCAGTGTTCGAAACCACCATTTCTTCAATAACGTAATTCATATACACTAGCCCATTGTCAAGACAGCTGCAGCCATGACAGACTGGCAGAATGCCGAGTACACTCTCTACTCATCCCCCTTCTCTCTCTATTCCATGATGGCCCGTCACACTATCTATCTTGGTCCAACGACTCATGGCGCAACACCACCCAAAAGTATTGCTCTTCACTTCATCAATCACAAAGCCCATGAGAATCTCAGCGAAGACTACTTGATCAACGTCAACCCAAGAGGCCAGGTTCCGGCCATGAAGGGGAATCTTCTCAAGGAAACACTTACCGAGAGTCGCGCCATCTCGCTCCATTTGGCAGAAAAGCACTACCCTGCCATGCTAGGAGGGAACTCTGAAAACTTCGTCAGGGACCTCTTTGAACGGCTACATTCTGTTTACGGGCTATCAATCAGCAACAAGAATCCGACACCAGAAATGACTCAGCGAAATCCTTCACCCGTTGAAAAGATCCTCCAGAGGACTGATATTAGTCCAGAATATCGCGCTGCTCTGGAAGCCAAGCTTGCTTTGTCAGTCATGCTCCTCCTGCTAAAGTGTTCATTGTACTTACGCAGTCTTTTAGCCATAATCAGCACAACGCCGTGGCCTTTCACCCTGCTGTTGTGGCTAAGCATCGAGCAGATCTCAGGGCTATCTTTGAAGAAGTCGTGGAGCATCGCAAACAAACTGGTTCTTACGAGAAGTATGATGAGTGGACCTTTGGCTCGGAGATTGGGCCAACTATCCTCGACAGCCATTTGCTGCCTTTCACCTTGCGCTGCATGGAGGTTGGTAATGATGATCTTGTGCCTCCCGAGTTGCAGCGCTGGGCTGAGGTCAAAGCAAAGAGCCCATCGTGGCTGAAGGTCATGCACGGCAGGCCCACTACATATCATCCTTCCATGGGACCCGTCGCAGAGATGGCTGATATGATGAGTCTCTAAAAGTCCATCTATGGTGTTGTTTAGTACGGAGTGAAACTTTCAGCATGTAGAGGTACTCTATGATATATGGAACTCTCTGAACTTCTATTCACCGGCTCCATAGCCAGAATATAAATATTTTATATATAAGATACCGTCGACTGATTCACCCCCTAAACAATTTAATTCGTCGCAGCCAAATTGGGGTGCATGAAGTGTCATCAAGGTCCAGAGACTATAGATGAGACCTGCTGATGAAAGAGCCTAGAACCTAAGACATCAAAGGTTCGGCATCATATGGGCCAGGAAGTTGGCATCAGCTCATTCTATGAAGAGGATCATTGAGGCAGCTTTTGATAAGGACATAACTTTTAAAAGTTTATCTCCTCTTAATTCAATTATATCCTCTATCTATTTAGTCATATGTAGTGTCACGACAGTAGGTATTATTCTCTATTGGCTTTCACTCTTTCTGTTATATAATATGTAAGCTGAGATAAAGCATAAGTGTGATCTGATTTCTCTTGAATGAAGTGAGTCTCCGGTTTTACCATTTCGCTAAGGATATGTATCCGCTCACAACTACTTGGGTCAACAATAAGGTACATCTGGATTGGAGCAAGAACCAGCGATGTGATTCTGCTGGGTCCTCTCGATGTCAGCCTCATAAATCATAACATCTCCGGCCACAATACGGTCACTGATATGAACAACGCCCTGCAACCATTAGTATCAGTCGCTTTCGGCCTAATCTTCTCTGTATGCCGATAATTACATTCGTAATAGGGATGTCCGCTTCGACGATAGTCGCCACGTCATTAACCACAAGGTCCCCGCCCTTAATTTGAGTCGAAGCCCAGAGGTATGATCCCAGCTGGATTCGAGTTTTCTTCTCGTGAAGTTGCTCTTGTACAAACGAGAGTTGGGAATATAGTGGTGCTGAAGCATCTGTCCGGACCACCAACTTCCCTTGAGTGTGCGGGCAAACGTCTCGTAGTATTCCCGTATTATTGAAAGCCTCATTTGAGGGCGCAATGAATGTATATTTCCAATCTGCACTTGTCAAAAACGCTTCGGCGAAACCTTTGCTCGGCCAGCTTTAAATGCGTTGACGACTATGAGAAATCAAAGATCATTAACCTGGCGCCTTTTCAATGACTTTCAAAAGTTCGGATAAATCGTCCCTTGACTTGATGAAGTCGAGCAATGTAATTTCCGTCCCCTTAGATGGAGGCTGATAGATTCCGTCCGGGATTGGAGTGTATGATAGTGGTAGCCTGTCGAAGGCCTTGGCCTCACATCATGTGAAGGCGGCGTATAATGTGAGATGTAGTTGAAACAACATTTGGAGCAGTCCACGGTATGATGCTGTTTTGATCCAAAGGACAAAATAATATTGCGGTAGAAAAAACAGAACTCCTATGATATGGATGGTTGTTTCCGTACAATGAAACCGGTTTGCCAGAAGTCAGCGGCGATGTGATTTCTCGGCCCCTCAATTAAGGATCAACAGCAGGCTGTCTTAGCATGCCAGAATCCCGAAAGATGGCCTGCCACTCACTATGGAATTGCATATCGCTCCGGCAATTGGCCCGAACGGCTGTTTCTTGACAAATTACTAGCTCAAAGACCCCTGTCACATGAAATTGCTGGCTTTGTCTCGGCAGAAATACCAACATTTTATATCGTATTGCCACTGGTTATCGTCGAATCGGTTTCTGATGATGAATATTTAAAGCCGTAAGAATACTGCGATCTAAGGCGTTTTATGTTGCATCAACCCTGTCTTGCGCCTCTATTCGTTCATTGCCATGAGATCTACTTTCGTTTCGTTCTTGGCCAGAGTCGCCTTGGCTGCTAAGCCTTTGGCTCAGAAGCCGCAGATGGGTGAGTGCTGCCGACGAAACACTGCTACAGATGATATGTTAACGTGAACAAGGCTGGAATTCATGGAATAGTTTCAAACTCAATGTCAGCGACGAGCTGATTAGATCGACCGCCGATGCCTTTGTCGATACTGGCCTTGCTAAACTCGGATATGAATATGTGTTGATTGACGACGGATGGCAAGGTGATAAGCGTGATGGAGTCGGCAAACTCGCAGCAAATCATACGAGATTTCCCGACGGCATCCCGGCTACCGCATCTTACGTCCATGCCAAAGGACTCAAGCTGGGCATCTAGAGTGATGCTGGCATCTTCACATGCGGAAAGCTGTATCCTGGGAGTTACGGCTATGAGGAGTTGGATGCTCAGACCTTTGCAGATTGGGGCATAGACTACCTTAAATATGACAACTGTGGTGGCTTCCAGGGTAACACGCTTCCCGTGCAAGAGCGATTTCTCAAGATGTCATACGCGCTCAACACCACCTCTCCAATAGGTAAAACCCACATCTGTTTCAACAGTGCTTATGCTTTAGGGGCCAGGCTTTTGACCTAGTTTAACTTAATGCACTTCCCATAAGTGTTCGTTTTATCATCTCGTATTTGCGCTTACAGCCCGGCAATCTTCGGTAAATATGCATCGAAAACCTCCACTCTTAGGCTTACCTAATGCC
>PVQB02000950.1:0-18714 GCA_002980475.2 Fusarium beomiforme | reverse complement strand
CTTCTTCTTCCTCCTCTTCGTCGTCATCATCGCCTTTCGGGAGCTCCATCTCAGCCTCTCGACTGCCCCGAACAGGCTGATCAGGCGAAATACACACCATCTTGCTCTCACCGTCACCATCACTATTTCGTACCGTGAACAACAATGGAATAGACTGTTGAACTCTCAAATCATAAGTGTAAAAATCGTCGCGGTCCTTGCTGCCGTCGAGCCCAACAAAGAGACTGCTGCCATAAGTCCTGTAGTCTTCTGGAATGTCGAGATATGGCATTGCGTCGAGTGAACAACGCCCGTCAGTCAGGTTGAACGGCTCTACTGTAGGAAATAAAATCAGCCATGAAATCAAAAATCGACGACGGTTGCAATATACTTTGTTTGAGCCAAACTTGCTTCTCGCATTTCTCTTTAACCTCGAGCTGCGGACATTTATCCTCCGCTGCCATAGGAGTTTGTTCGAATTCCTCGATACATTCGTCACTAACGACCCTGTCACAGGACCTTTCCGAATCGGTAGGGTTGCCAGAAGTCTTGTTAAGTCCTCGCATCATGTACAGGCAAATTTGGGTGTCTTTTGCCCCTCGGGACCGAGTAAGTTGCCCAGGAACACTTACAAAGACGCTGAGGTCTTGACGACTGTTGAATGGCCCATAAGTCATTTGATATTCTGTACTTGGCCCACGCTGGTCGGTGATAGCAGCTGTGATGAGAAACGGGTCCTCTTGGCCTTTGGATGTGACGGGCAGTGTACGCGTGGAGTTATACATGAGTCTGTCGTCGCCAATGTTGCGGATGGCAGTAGGACAGGCTTTAGGCATGAAGGTATTGGAAGCGCTCTGCGCGAGACACGCTCCGGAGAGAATAACCGAGATAATAGCGAATATTCTTAACATTTTATCCAATTTATTAATAATGCTAAATTGAGAAGAAGGTTTAGCATTTAGTCGCGCATGAGCAGAGAGAACTGCAAGATAAATACGTTATTGTTTTGGCCTCCAACTTATATGACTTCATACGTCCCCGGCGTTTGCCTTCTTAAGTTGAGCCAGAACAAAGATCCTCAGACATCACAGGCACAAAAGATCCTGGTATTCTACTGCAGGAATAAGAATTATCCATCACGGTTGATTTGGTCTATTCGCTGCACTGCTGAGTTCTACAGAAAAATAAAGATCATGATCGCACAAACAACGCTAGTCCAAACACCAGCTTGTAAACTTGTAACCCGCGATGAAGTGTTCTCTGACTCTCCTGGAAATTCCATCTCAGGCTTCCGACTGCCCGGGACAATATTATCAGGTGCAATACACGCCATCTTACTCTCCCCAAGGCCCTGTGAATTCTGTACTGAAAACATTATTGGGACAGGTTGCTGGACCACCAGATCGTACACATCAAAATCCTCGCGATATCTATCGGATTGTGATGGCCCTCCTGAAGGCCCTCCTGAAAGCATCGCGTCCAGGGTTTTGTAATCCTTCGGAAGATCAATATGTGGCATTTCGTCCAGCGCGCAACGGGTGCTGGACAAGTTCTGTATCCTAGCTGTAAAAGTGTCAGCGATATAACCACCAAACCAGTCTTGGTTGGGCAGCATGACTCGCCAAGGAAACAGTATATCAAACGTACTTTGTCTGCTATGGATGTAGGGCTGGCATTCTTCACTGACGTAAATCGGCGGGCATTGACTGCCTCGTGATCCAGGAATCCAGGTGTTCTCAAATTCCTCTATACACTGATCACTCATGATTCCCCTGCACGAATGATCCCCGCTCGTAGGATCGTCAGAGGTCTTATTGACTGCCGTCATCATATAGACGCAAAAAAGCGTCTTATTGCCCGCGGAAGTTCCAGCAAGTGACTCTGGAACACTTACAAAGATATTCCGTTCTTGAAAGGTGTCGATGTCTCCGAACACGAGGTATGGTGCGCGGTGGTCGGTTACGGTAAGAGTTACGTACCACGGATCATACTGTCCTTCGAACTTGACGGGGAGTGTGCCTGTCGAGTTGTACATCAAGAAGCCCTTGTCGACATCGCGAATACCGCTCGGGCAGTCTTTTGGTAGCGAGGAATTGGTGGTTGAATTCTGGGCTAGAGATGTTCCCGAGAGGAAGACCCAGATTACCGTGGATAATTTGAACATGTTGTCTATGTCGTTAACGATTGATAACCAGCCTGAACATCTCAGCGCCCGCCAGAAGATATAATGGCAGATAAATAACCTTGATATTTTGGCACCCATATTTCATGACTTCATCACCATCCCCGGTGTTTACCGGTTCAGCTCAGCCAAGAAATCCTTCGCTGTGTCGCCCTGTAGTTGACCCGTTATGTCAAGCGCCAAGATGGCGTAGGATGAGCCAAGACGTGCTAATGGGTGATCATGCCAAAATCTCCGGTAGTTTAAAATGGATCAACGATTGATATTCAGCAAGGTTCTGGAAATGACGTATTGCCACACATCAGCCTTGACGAATGGTATTTTATTCGCTGCGCGTGACGAAAGCATGGCTATGTTGGGGGCTGTGACAGATTCCACATTGATACCTCTTTTCTCGGCTTGGCATGTCGGCGGCTTAGAATCTCCGCGATTGATCGAATAGATGAAAATCAGTGTATCGGCCTTCTTGTGAAAGTTCTCTCGTCTTCGTTGCGAAGCCGTCTGATCCAAAGTCTAAGCCTTGTGGCACGATCTCGAGCAGACCAAGAGAATGTTCCAACAAGAATCTAACCATCCATCCATCTAACTTGTGACTCTCCGACGACAAAAGACAGATCTTTTGGAACGCTATCAATCTGTTGATCTAAAACATTTCAGCGCTATACATGAACCCCAAGATCTCGGCCTTACCATTGCTTCTGTAGCGGGCCAGTACTGCCGAAGCTCTATCAAGGCCTCAAAATTCGTATTTAGCTCTTGCCGGGCTTTGGGAATGTCTTCTAGTTCTCCGAGAAGAAGCGTGTGAAGAAGAACCGCCGATGCAACGGTCGTCATGTGTCCAACCGTAGGATAATTTTGTTGACACCCGCTCATCTGCCGGGAGAGATGTAATAGACTGCAGAATGATGAGGCATGCGATTTACACAACGCAACGTGCTTGTCTTGGCCCTGATAAGATGGCTCTTTCGTTTCAAGGGAGTTAAAGTACACGAGGGCTGAGAGATGATGGAATACTAGATGGAGAGCGATGAAATGTCCTCCCAGATTATTCTGCTGGTGGTTGTAGAGGTTCTGTGTCGACATTTGCATATCATCTGGGAGATTGCGCCTCCAGGATTCAAGCTGGTGGCTGATATGTCTGATGGCATCGCATCTGTCTGTAGGTATCATATCCCCTTTGGCTAGGGCGCGATTCAGGTCTTGAATGGGTCCGAAATGATGAAACAGCGTTATCATATGGGCCCAGATGCCGGGCTTCCAATTCGCGCCTTGGCTCGGGCCCGAGGGCTTGAGAAGATTGAAAGCGACTTCGTCAATAGGTAGAGGAGATGCATCAGGGCAGTGCGGGTAGTCCATGTGCCGTGGCAGGCCAAGACCAGAGGAGCACCAGCGGTCCAGTATGTAAAGAGACCACCAAGTTCTATGTGCTGTCTCACTCGAGATCGTTGGGCCATGTTCTGACGAAGAGTTGAGGTGGAGAACCTCGGCCATGCCATTCGCAATTCCTACGCTTCATCAGTATACCCCTCACCTTTGAGCTTCGGTAGCACTTACGGATGAACAGAGCCTCTGAGGAGATCTGGCAGTTCCCAGCGCTGAGAAGTGCCAACAGAATACATGCCTGGACATTCTCAATACACACATTTTCAAGGTCTGCTTGAACCAGCCTCTTTGCTTCCTTCGTCAATGCAGGCTCTAAAGCACGATACCCCTCATTTTCCGAGAACTTGGAGCCAAGAGCACAAATGGCATAGAGCAGAGAGTTTCCGATTTCCTTATTGCGTACTTGTCTTCGGAGTGTTTCTTGGTGAAAAATGCTATGAGGTCGACCATCGAGGAGTCTTAGATAAGACTCCACAAATTCGGTTGCTAACTCGTCTGTCAACTCCGGAAATGGCTTATGAGTTTCTTCGGGTGCAGTGGGAGTTTGTGAGCTACCCTCGCGAGCTAGACAAGCGGTGCAGGCGAGCTTCTTGCGCTGACATTGATGACAGGGCGAATCAATGCTCGTTCTTACACACCGCCTCTTGGATTCTCGACATTGAAGACAGGATCTTGCCTTCATTGTCAAACTGCATTAATATTGTTCTCGTAGGTAATGATAAGTTAGACTGGTGAGGTGAGTAGATGAGAGGTGATTACAAATGGCAAGCCAATCAAGGCTCTTCTTGTCCGGAGATCCTCCCGAACGCTGCGGCCCCGCTTGCGGAGTGTTGAGGCTCTGATTCGTTAGAAGGTCTTCAAGTCGGAGAGACTGAGCCAGGGTCCTAATTATTGTTAAGGATGAAGTATTCTACTGCAAAAACCAGATGCGCAGTACTTGCTATTGAACACATGCAAGAACGCAGTTTATATCGCTACATTTGTCCTTACCAGATTACATTGCAATCATGAAATGACGGGAGAGTAGGTGTTGATTATTTAAGACTGCCGTTCCTCATGCTATGCTCCTGGACTTGATTCCAGAAGCATTCACTTTAATATTACTTCAATCCCTTATCACCACGATATTCTTTCATGATGTCAAACCTCCTCACTCCAATAACCATAGGAGGCAAACTCCATCTGAGAAACCGTATTGTGATGGGTTCAATGACCCGTAACCGCTGCATCGACGACAACAAGCCAGGCCCTGCTCAAATCAAGTACTACACCGACAGAGCACGATATGGCACTGGCCTGATCGTCACTGAAGGCACTTTCATCGATTGGACGGGGTGCGATTGGAAACATAGTCCGTTTATGATCACCCAGGTTCACGCTGATGCCTGGCGAAAAGTCACTGACGCCGTGCACGAGGTCGGCGGGAAGATCTTCTTCCAGGCGTGGCATGCTGGAAGGTGTCAGCATGACCAAATGCCGATTATGAAAGAAAAGGGTGGAAGGGTGTTGGCCCCTTCTTCTATTAAGGCTGAGGGTGGCAAGTATAGGAATTTGCCAGGAGTGCCTGTGAGTTGCTTGGAACTGTCGAGAAACTGTGCTGATGTGACAGGGGCATACGGATAATGTCGAGGCCATCACAGACGTCCAAGCGGTTATTGGTACCTACAGGAGGAGCTGCGAGCTAGCTAAATTAGCTGGCTTTGACGGAGTGGAGCTCCTAGCCCAAGGGTAAATATCCCGTCCGTCGTTTAGCCCAACTACTAAGATCCATCAAAGCGGCTACTTGCCCCAACAGTTCCTCAGCAGGTTAGTTTTTAGATATCTTCACATACGTCGATGTACTAACAGTTTAGCCGTGCGAATCGCCGTACCGACGAGTATGGCGGTTCAGTAGAAAACAGATGCCGCTTCACTCTCGAAGTCGTCGATGCCATCGCTGAAATCTTCAAGGGAGCAGAATACATCTGCGTCAAAATCAACCCTACAGACCATCTGAACGACTCTGTTGTGGACTTTGACGAAATGAAGGAAACTTACACGCATCTGATCACTGAGCTGGTTAGCCGAAAGGTTGGCATCATCAACCTTGGCCGCCGTGGCGTCGAAATAAAGACCAGCACTTCAGAATTCTTCGGTCGGTTTGTCCGACCTGATGGGTATCCTATTCCTCCTGGCTACGATCCAGTTCTTGACTTTGGGAAGCTTGTAAAGTTTCCTGGAAGTCCAACCTTGCTTATGGCGAATCATGATTATACTGTTGAAGAGGCCAATAATCTCGTTGGGACTGGGCTACTTGACATGATCACGTTTGCAAGGGCATTTATTTGCAATCCAGTAGGTATTTTCTTTTTTATGTCTCTTAATTCTGACCATTTCGATAGGATCTAGTTCGCCGTATCAGACATGGACTACCTCTCGCCAAAAATGATCGAGGGTCTGGGGTTTACTATGGACCAGGGAGGACGCCTGATGAGAATTACAACGATTGGCCGGCAGCTTCGCCACATGATACAGAACTCCAGCAGTAAATGTGCTCTCAAAACAGACTAGCAGTAATAATCACACTTCAATATGTTGTGCCAGAAGCCAAAGCTTAAGGCCTCATATTGCTATACTAGGTTAGGATAAAATGGCGTTGGAAGTCTATTTAGACAGTCCTATCAAGAACAAAGCCTTTGCACGCCCAACACGCAACAATAAGATCCTTCTTCTCAGTCTCCATGTCTTCCAAGACCTCCAGCTTTCCGTCATTCTCAGCCGCGACGATAGACCCATACTCATCAACCCATTCCAGACCTCCGAGATCCTGCCCTCGGGCCGTCAACGGAAGCTTCCTCTTCCAATCGTCAGAGTCACGATATCCACGCTTATGCATAAGTGCCTGCATTTTATCCTCCTCAGTCTTCGTCAAGGCGCGTTTGATCGGTATCATATGATGGAACGTGCATGTCCGAATGGACTTTTCCATCACGATGCTCTCCTGTACAGTGCCTCTCTTTTGTCCTCGAATAATCACCATTGGTACTGGGTTGAGACTGAATGGGATCTTCATCTTTTCACCAGAATAAAGTGTCAAGTCGTCATCGTATTTGATAAATCCACTGTTTCCTGTGGCTTCACTCAGGCGACGAACCTCACTTAGTAGAAGGCGGCAGATTTGCAACTGCCATGGGTTGCCGGTTTGTGTATTACGAGTTGAGATGTGATATGTCGGGGTTCCTGGGGTTCCTGTCGATGTCTCATAGATGAAACGGCCGTCGATATTGAACGATTTCTTAGGGCTATGAGTTGAAATCTCGGGGACAAAAGGCGAGTCTAGCTGAAGAGACAACACGTTGCGCGGGGGCCGGCTAGAGTTTCGACAAGACTAGTTGAACTCATATTGTCCGACCGGATAGCTGTTTTTCAGTGTGAAATGTGTTAACTTATATACTGAGCAAAAGAAATAATGCTTTTTAGATACAAGACTGAGCGTATCAGGCAGGCTACAGTCATCTTATAATGAGACCGAGTCCAATGGAATTAAAACACGAAGTCATTATCAGAGCATCCATGGCCTTACCAGCTGGGCGACTGAGAAAACACGGTCAATAGACGAACTTCCTATCAAGTGAGGATAGTTCAAGGCGAGAATATACCTCATAGTCTGACATCGATAGCCCGGAACTCAGACCATGCGGGATTAAATTAAGACACTGGATTGGTCAGCGCATATGGAGCGGCAATGAAAAATGATCCTTCGCGTCACGTCTTCCCCTCGTATCTGCAGCAACTTCGGACGCTCTCACCGTGACTGTGCGAAGGGAATACAGCATAAATGCGTTTGCTTCGGATTACATCCAGCCCAGGTTCGATGATTAGACTGCCAAGACCTCGCTTGGGGACTCCGCATCGCGACCAACATTTGTTCAGCTGAGCTCGGGTGTCAAGTGAGAAGAAAAGCAAATATTACCCACTCTATATATGTAACAAAGCTAAACAAGCTTTCAAGAAGAAAGGATGTAAGAAGTATAGTTTTATGTAGACCAGACCAGGGACATCAGCCCAGCCAAGGTACCTGTCTTATTCGCCACGTTGGCATGTTCCCTTGATTCCGGTATCCCAGCCGTTATAATCCCCAGGAGTTGGCTGACTGGCAGTCAGGAAACACCTCTTCCCAGCATCGTTGTACGTGAAGGCGTTGCAAGTGTTGTCTGCGTTACACAGGTCTGCGCAGGCTTGAAGATTGACGACAATAACTGAAGTGACTAGGCCAAAGAGGGCGACGTCGCATTGAATCTGCATGGTGCCAACACATTGATCAACATCCGAGGGGCAGGTAACGGCGACAGGCGCAGCTGAAGTTGTGGTCGTGGCTGGTTCGGTCGTAGTTGTCTCTGCGCTGGACGTGACAAAGGTAGTGAGGCTTGACTCGGTAGTGGCTGCGGAAGTGGTGTCGGAGGCAGTATCTCTGCTCGTCTCTGTACGGCTGGTCTCAATTATGATATCGGCCGAAGTTGTAGTAGAACCGGCCAGAGTAGTTGAGGGTGCAGCGGTAGTCGACTCAACTGATGCGGTCTCCGTGGTAGAGAGAGAACTTCCAGGCCTGCATGGCCCCGCAGATGCAACGCTGGCGACTGCAGAGAGTACGAAAATAGAACGAATGGCAACCATGATGAACATGTGTTTAGAACAGACAATCGTCTTGAGATAAAGAGTGGACGTCAAATTGATTGACTTGGCAAAATGGAGGTTGAGAAATTCCCCATATGCTACGCAATGGGAAGCGTTGGACTTATTGGCTTTTTAGCCCCTATGTTGATCCGGCATGTAGGTTCCGTGAGCTGAATCGTAGCTTGCAACTATTGATCAATAGTGTGAAGCACTGACGATCCGACGGCCAATGAAAACGCCCGAGATCTGCATCGATGATGATTACGATGAGGGATGAAAGCTTAGCATAAAGCTGACGCTGAAAATAAATAAAATATTTCAAAATTGCTTGCCTAAATTATTATTGTATTTATTCGTCTCTAGCATAAAAGGGGACTAGGTTTATGATTAAAATAAACTGGAGGATAAATGTATTACTTAGCCCAAAAAGGCTAACTGCATTAAGGAAGCCAGCATTTCAACATGTATAGATTGACTTAACTCAAGAGCAAATTATAACATTGCTCACAGCACTTTGACGCGGTGGGTTATTTAAGTATTGGATCGATTCGCTATTTGGTATAGCATCTGTACTGTAGCACCCTTGATAGCCACTCTAAGTCCTTACAATAAATGCTCCATCCCTGCAAGTCTGTATCCTATCTAGGCCCAGCATTCGGCTTCTCAAAGATACTGATCCTTGCAAAATTCCCATCCCATTACTTTCCTTCATAATGCTTCAAGGTTGCCATGGCGTAACACTTCACGTTTAGTTTGAAGCAGACAGCCCTTAACTCTTGAGCCTTCGGTCTTGGTGCGATACACGCTCTCCCTCGTCGATTCCTCGATCCAATTTATTGTGGGGATTTGATTGCTGGCCGTTCTGAACATCCTTTATTAGTGAAAGCTGATTCACAATGAAAGGGCGCATCATACCTTTTCGCCTGTCCTCAAGAAGCCTTCATACCAGAAACCCTCTTCAACGACGTGAAACAATGTCGCCTCCGCCAGTCATCCCCGTCGCGCTACCAACTAGCATATCGCCCCCAATCTTACCCAAGCTAAGGTCAAAGTCCTTTCCCTTGATCTTGTTGTTGATTTGGCCTCCAATTGCAGCCCCAAGACCTCCACCGGCAATGAAACCAGGTGGACCACCGACAAAGAAGCCACCGGCCGCGCCTACACCGGACACGAGCTTGCCTGTGCTTCTTGCTAGGGATTGTCGAGCACCCTCCTTATCCCCCGTGAGGTGTTGCACGCCTGCTGTTACATGGCCAACGACAGGGACAGAGCCCATGACAGTAACTACGCCGTCCCAAAAGCCCATGTTGAGAGATGTGTGATGCTTGTGAAAGACGAGTATGAAGAGGATTTAAGAGAGGAATATAAGTTAATGTGACTGAATGAAGACTTTGTATAAGATATCAGGCTGTTTTTATATTCCATCCCATTGTCAAACCGGACCTCTGATTACCTATAAACATACAGTTTGAAACCCATCAGTGCCATATTTCCGTCACGTTCCGCACTGGGCTCCCCCAATTAGGGCATAGCGTCAATATTGTGTAGGTCTAGATTTAGCTCAGCCCGCCACATTTTCGAGACGCGCAGCATAAATCTGATAGTTCCTATTTCAACTTCTCATTCTAATTCGCTGAACAGGGCTTATTTTCTGGAGCTTCAGAAATGTTGACAATCATTGGTACCAATAACGGTGCTAGCGCTATTTGAAATCAATAGTATAATATGCATTCAGCTCCCCTAAGGTGCGTAGAAATAGCTCAACTGTCTTCTATTATGTTCTATCGCTCTATGTCTATTCCGCACTTGGCGAAGACCCCGTAAATGTTAGAATTTCAGCTCGCCACAGCTGTTTGCTTGGAGCTGAAAAGTCTTGGACCATCGGCACTATGAGCCCAACCAACAGACAGTTATCTTATTACTTCTGCTTTCAAGGGAGTCTCTCGGTAGGAGCCATGTGCAAGGCATTGATATGATATCTAAACTATGCCTACTCATATATTTACAGTTAACCCTTGTGGTAAAACCGAGCCTTCCTACTAAAAATTCAATTGTACAAGAAGCAGAATCCCAATCCTTCTATCGTCCCACATGTCTTGAAATCTATAGCAGCATCAGAAATGCCTCAAGTCAATGAACGAAATCCTTCCAGACGAGTGTCCCAAAGCCATCTTGTGTGCTGCCAGAATGCTCTGGCAGCCTTCATCAGGGAGATAAATGGTATTCCTTGTACGCCCTGACAGCCATTCTTTCATTTCGAATGCCTGATATGAGCTATCGAGCGGCAGTGGAGGGGATGAGGTGAGCAATGACTCCAGCCTAATAAACCCCCTGTTGGTTTTAATATTCTTGCAGTCGACCGTGAAAGGGACTTTGTCAACTGGAGCATAAACTTGGTAGAAGCCTTTGCAAGCCTTTGTTTCTGAGTCCCAAATTCTGATCGTCTGGTCTTTTGAACTTGAAACAAGCATTCGATTGTCTGGTGAGAAGGCAATGGAGTTGAACTGTGCAGTGTCGTGCTTGATGAAACCAGTAGCCGTCCCTTCTCGACTCCAGAATCTGATCGTGTTATCGTAGGAGCATGATAGGATCTGCTCGCCATCTGAAGAGAATACAACAGAGCTAACAACTCCTTCGTGACCTGTCATCGTTGCAAATACGGCTTGCGTTGCGAGATACCAGAGCAGAACAGTCCCATCCGTCGAACATGATACGAGAAACTGGCTGTCGGGCGAAAATGCAAGGTCCGTGACCCTGTCTGAATGGCCATTAAGTATACCCCAAAATTCCCCTGTTGTCACCCAAACTCGAACCGTACCATCAACAGAGCAAGAAGCGGGGAGTTTTCCATCTGGAGAGAACTTTAGAAGAAGTACTTCGCTTGTATGGCCTTCCAGACGGTGTCCATCTCCTTTCTCCAGGTTCCACAAGCCTAAGACTCCGGCTGCGGAAGCTGCCGCAACCAAGCCATTGTTTGGTGCAACTGCCAGAGAATGGATGGCACCGGAGTTCAAGTCAAAACTCTTGACTTGTACTCCCCCAAGTTCCCAAAGCTTGACTGTCCCGTCTTGCGAACCAGAAGCAAGAAAGTGCTCATTTGGTGAGACTTCCAGAGCTGTGACTCTTTGGGAATGACCCTGAAGTTTTTTGCCCCTTTCCTTGTCGCTGGGGCCCTGCCGTTCAGGACTCGCACCAGATCTTTTACCGAAACAACTGGATGTTTTCTCCTTCACAAGTCGGCCCCCTCGCAGACAAGGCAGCAGACCAATGATGCCCCGAGCCAAATTCCACATAAGCCGCCAAGCAACCACCAGGTGCACCCTGCGCAAGTCGCTTCCTCCGGGCAGATATGTGGTTGTGGGAAGAAACTAATCCGACAACGATTGTTGGGGTTTCGAGCTTGCCGCCGGACTTTCCGACTCATGGCCAAGTAGGGCGAATTTGTATTGTAGGACTGCTGGAGATTCCTTTGGAGTAACTTAAACTTTTTTTAAATGGTTATGGGAAGAAGTTGAAGTGTTAGGTTTGTTTCATAAAATGTTTGGCGTAGGACGAAAGAGTCCTGAGACCATTGAGCGGGGCAGTTGTCATCCTTCGAATCCTTCAAACTCCATAAGACTGGATTGATTGGTTGCTGACATCCTGTTGATGTCTTGTGCATTATTTAATAAGTGGCATAAATTTAAATTCATGGACCTAACGAACGCAAGTGCCCTAGGGGCTATAGATGTTGAGTAACGAAAGTAAGTGCCTCAGAGGCTAGGAAAATGTCCCCTCAGCAAAGATGTCCCCAAGCTCCCCTTATCTATCTAGGACATCTGGCGGGAGGAACCCCGGTATCCTACATGATCAATATGATGGAGAAGGACTTATATATCTTAGTTTCCGGCAATGCAAACGAGTCCAAGTCCATCACGGTAAGCGCACTCTACAATTTTCCAGTCAGCTTCAGTCCAGTAGTACACACTTGGTAGGCGAACTTACTTCCACTAAGGACAGAGGTGTCGCTTGAAGGACCAGAGTAGTACTTGCACTTGCTGCCACTCTTGTGAGAGCAGTTGCGAGGGCACTGGCAAGCCGAAACTAGGTCAAAATGAGTCAGCCTCGATAAAGCAATACACAACAGTTGCGTCGGGTCTTGGTGAATGGGTTCCAACATACCAGGATCAGTAGCAATAAGAGGCGTGATGGCAGCTACGGCCTCTCCAGCAAGGAGAGAGGTGACGAGCACGGTGATAAAGGTCTTGACTTGCATCGTGAATGGAGAAGAGTGTTTATCTGGTTATATTGTAGGGAAGGATGTTTGGGACTTGGCTGAAGAGAACTTTGTCTGAGGAGAACTCTCGAGGTACTTATAGAGCTCGGCTCACATGTCCCAACAGCTGAAGCTTGTTATATTTGGCCTGAACTCTTGCATCGTGAATACATGACTTGACGACAACGAGCTTGCATAGTCAGTTCGGAGTGATTACTATGGTTCTCGGAATACCTCACTAATTCTATCAACATTCCACAGTCGAAGTTGACGATCTTTTCTCGTAAGTGGGAACTGAACTCCTGGGTAATATCTGCACAATCCTCACGCGCTGCTCGTATGTTTACAGCCGTGCCCAGAAATCAGCTCTATCACATTCGTACATCCTCCAATCATAGGCTATGTTTCACTTATACCTTCCGTTTATGGTAGATCACTTGCATATTGGAATTCCGCAAGATGCCGAACTGCAGATCCCTTGCTTCCAGCCGCCCTCCCGCTAAGTCTGGTGTCGCATCCGCATCACTCATTGATTGGCTAGATCATCCCGGATATTTTGTCAGTTTCTGTCCTTTTCATGCTTTGTATCGTAAATGTAAAGAACTTGGTTTGAGAGTATAGGAATTCTAGAACGGATGAACTTCGTCAGGATATACGCAGTTAGTCAGCGAATTACTTGCACATTAGCGCACGCGTCTTGAATCTAATCTATGCTACTAGAAGTGTTTGACGTAACCTCTATTTTACTTTGAGAGTGTCAATGCGATGTTCGGATCATCGCCTTGGTAAGTCTCCGAAATGGGGAATACAATATCTGGGTCTGGTAATGCCCGCTTACGGCGGCAAGTAACGGTTGAACGGCACATCCCTTGTCGGGTAAGACGATCAGCAATTTATAAACCCACCAAAAATGCAAAAGTTCCACTCTTATACGAGGACCGCACAGAAATCTCAGTCATCATGTCCGCTCAAGCACAGCGATTTGGTGGCGATAGTTGCAGATTCGGATTTTTGGTAGATCATACGGCAGACAAGAGCTGGTTACTTGCGACTTAACGTCTCGACGGCAGAAGACGTCAGGAGTATGTGTTATCAAATGATAATGTCTTGATATCTATAAGTAGCTTGATGACCTCTTGGCATTTCATTCTTTCTTAGTCTCTATCACTTTCATCTTCAGCCTAGTAACTTACACTCCTACATCACATTCATCCTCCACTCAAGATGGTTCAAAAGACTGGATTCCTGGCCATGCTCTTGGGTATTGCCATTCCTTTTGCGGTTTGTGGACCCCTTGCTCTCCTCCAGTGTCGATGAATTCTAACAAAACTTTCCAGCTTGCCACCTCCTGGACTGAAGTATCTAAAGATCTCAAGATTTCTGACGATGGATATCTTCAAATCACCGAGGAAGGAGTTCTGAACAGCATGGCTGCCGATCACACTATTCTAGGCTCTAAGGAGCTCAGCCCTGACGTCTTCAAGTCTTTGACAAAGTGCGAACTCGGCTCCGCTGAACGCACCAAGGCCTGTCTTGATACTCACCTTGGTCCAGAGACTGCATCTCTTGATTTTTCACCAAGAGGCGAAGAGGATAACGGCCTTTCTGAGAGGGCACTTTCATGCGCTGTCTTCATTTGCTCGACCAATAAACGGTGCCGAGATGTCAATCAATTGGGAACCGAACGCAGATGCACTGTATGCCTCGTAACTCCATGGAATCGTACGGGCGTCTGCTCTCCTTAAATTACAGGGCCTGTTACATACTACAGCTCAAGGTTTCGAGAGAATTTTGTCTCCCGTTATATGTTCCAGGCTTCCTAGCATTTCTAGTCATCTTGGCCTACGGCTAGATTTGTCCATGGCTGGAACTAGCAAATTAACAAGGAGTTCATAGAGAAGGCCACCAAGGTTGGAAGATATACACTTTCGAAAGAAGGAAAGAGGATAGTGGATGTTGGACGTGGATGGTATTAGACAGTGGCAAACATTTCGGTTCCATTCTTTAGATCAGTTATTGAATCACGCTCATTTACTTAGTGGCATAAATATATTTGATGCAACAGATAGCTACTCGAATACGTTCATTTACTTAACACCGCTATAAGAACTCCAAGGGCTCGTGCTATATCACTGTGAAATAGGAAACACGGTGCATGCACCAGGAAGCTATTGGTATTAGGTTGTGAGACTTTTCACTAGATGCAACAGGAACAGTATTTGAGCAATATGTGCATTTTTCCATTCAAATGAATGTGACTCAAGAATATACGAGCAGATAACTATGTACAGATGAATGAGTGTCATGGATGAATCACCATGAATATCCCATTTGCAACGCAAAACTGGGTGACCAGCATCCACGTCGGTGCAAACCCCAAAGAAAGATAGCAGCGCTATCCAAGCACTACGGTTCAACCGCTTACTTCTTAAGGGTGAGCAGACCAGGGCGGTAGGGAAGAGAGTTGTAGTCGCCACCAACGTTGGGGTCGCGGCCCTGGTAGAGAAGCTGGAGGTTGCAAGGGTCGACGGGGAAGAACTCGTCGTTGCTGGTTCGGATCAGCTCACCGTGGCTGATATCGTTGGTCCAGGTGGCTCCACTGTTGGCCTTGCCGGCGAAGGGGTTGCTCTCAGTACCAGCGTTGACGGTCCATGTGCCACCGAGGCTGCTGGCGGTGAAAGAGCGGAAGAATCTGCCGTTCTTGCCCTTGGCCTCAACAATCATGAGGTACTTGTTCTGTCCCTGGAGGGAGTAGACCTGCACGGCCTCGAAAAGGTTGTCCTCAGTGTCCTGGAGGATGATCTGGGAGCTGGTGCCGAAATTGCCGGGGAAGTTGCTCTTGGGCATGCTGGATCGGTAAATGCGGCCGTTGTCACCGGCAAAGAACAGATACATGTTGTTGTTGTCACCAATGACGGTCTGGTCGATAGGGCCGTAGGCGGCGTTGGCGATGGTACCGGTGAAGAGAGGCTGGGCAGCGGACCAGCCGTTGACGTTGGTAGGGTTGCTAGAGGTTCTGTAAGAGAACTGTGTAGGACCCCACTGGTGAGCCAAGATCCAGATGTTCTTGGGCTTGAAGTAGAAGAGAGTAGGGGCAACGGCAGTCGAGCTCATGCCGGTCTGAGTGGCAGAGCCGAGCTGGTTGAGGTTGGAGACAGGGCTGAAACCCATAGATCCCCAGCCTGTGCCGTAGGTAGTGGCATAGACGAGCTGGCCGCCGTTGTAGGGAGCGACAGTGAAGTCCTTCAGAGACTTCCAGCCGTTCTTGGGCTGGGCGAGAGCACCGCTGGAAGTCCACTTGTAGCTGGTGGGAAGAGAGCACTGGGCTGAGACATCGCCGATGGAGGCGAGGGCCAGGAGGCCCATGAGGGTGAGATCGCTACCGAAGAACTTCATTTTGATGGATGTGTTGAGAGTAGATGATGAGAGGCTGATGACACAAAAGAATGATCGACGGGAGGAAATCAGTATATTATATATGAATTCCTAACTCACTATGCATGGCGAGATGGCCCTTAATTTGTATGGGGATCCTTCGTTGCTGGGGAATAAACGAGCGTGTATTGGAGGAGAAATACCGTACCCACTGGGATACAACCCCGTCTTGTTCTAGATCATCCGAACAATGGCCAAAACAAGGATGATCATTTTCTTCGCTCGTTGAGGAATTGTTCCTTTTGGAACCACGGAGACGGATCCGAGGGGTCGTTTTGGGAATAGCTCGATCGAGTCAGGTACCCAGTCTTGCGCCAAATTAACCAGTCGCGCAAAGTATCTGCACCAGCTAAAGATGATGGTGCGACTCAGCTGGACATACGTGCGTTGCCCTGAAGCTGAAGCAGTGGCGACTATAGAATACGAATGTTTCTTCCATTTCGAGAGGAGAATCGCTGTTGGTTCAGCCTGCATTGCGTTGAGAAAACGTGACAGACGGTAAAACGGCATGTTTCTCGGCTTCATCTAAACGAATCTTTTGCCAAGCTGAATCATAGTGGGTTTCACCTTGGCAGGCATGGTTTCAGCCTCCACTCAGCGCAACGCCCCATGCTAAGTTGACGATACGAACAGGCCTGACTAACCACATGATGTCTTCACTCGATGGACTGATGCAGGCATTACTATTCACAGTCTAGTCTGTCGATGCCATGTGGCGAGCGCAATGCACCCCAGGAACAGGAAAAATGAACAGCCAGACACACGATATTGGCGCGCCTATGACAGTGCACGCTTCACCGTCTAGTTCAAAACCGGCATATGTCCCGTCGGTGCTAAAGATCCCCCAGATTTGCTCAATGCTCCTGAGTGCGAACCCCAGCCCGGCACCGCCTCATTAGGCTAAAGGGGAAAAATAAGTGATCGGACGAATTTTGTCTGGATCGAGAATTGGTCCGCTGTCATTTATTACAGGCGTGCCAGTAGAATTAACTACTGATATATAGTTTCACACGCAGCGTGTTATTCCGCCTATCAGACTCAGGCTGACAATTACTGTCTTTTATTTTAGCCAGATTAGTGTAAGCGGGCGAATTAAAGAATTAAGGACATGAAAGAAATGGGAATGATAGAATGCGGGGGATAAATGCGGAGTGCATGCAGCTATTGTTGGTCTGTAAGTGGAAAATGACGATATCATGAACTTGAGAATATCGGTGTTGGGTGGTGAAAAGCACAATGACTGACTCCACGATAAGGCTGAATGTTTTCCCACGGAACTCGGCTTTTGAGATGTTTGATGTTAAATGTCAAGGCGACGAGAAGTGGATTTATCATAGCGTGATTGCCGTCCCCTTGAAACGCCAAGTAATATCCGTTTCCTGGAAGAGATAAGATGGGGGAACAGAAAGGGAAAGAGAAGCGAGATGTGGTGCTACGCACTGATAAGATAAGAGCAGTCACGTCATTGAAGCTCACCCTATACAAGATTATGTCAAAGTTTATGCCAATACAACTACTATAATAGCTCTAAATAATACAGTCACAACATATGTTTTTGTGGATTCTATTATAGTGTTTATAGAGATTTGAATTTAAGGCTTTTATAATGTTTACAGCTTCTGCTGCTGACAAACGCTTCGTTGTGGTTTCTTCTTCAGTGAACCACCATTTGAAGAATAGCAAAGTTTGTAAATGTGGTTTCAACAAGAAGCAGTTTCAGACAAACACTCGATTTAATAACGTGAAAGAAGGTCTATTTATAGCAACAGATCTGTAGTGTACATCTATTCAACGCCAATCTATGCATTCGGCATATGATCTTTCATCCAATTCTCTTTCTCTATCCGTATCGATCTCTGCCCCCATTTGATAGTCATCCACGCCCCAATAGCACCCCATACAGACGGAACTGCCCATCCTAGCGTATATCCAACCTCAACAGGCAATATCCATGCCAACACGATCAAAACAACACTCACAGCTGACCCAGTAATCGCCCACGTCCAAAGCATTTCGACAAGCATCCTCCGAAACCGCGGCGACGCATTATACCGCGCCATAGCCGCTTCTCTATACTCTTTCCCACCGCCCCCATCACAGGCTGTAATATCCTCCATGATCGTGAATGTAAGTGGGGGATATTTATCGCCAATGACATGTGAGCTAAGGCGGTGAAATCGAAGTCTCCATCCGGAGTGATACGCTATCCCAGTCCAGATCATGTACGTTGTAACCATGAGTATACCAACCGGCATAATAATACTCAAGCCCCTCATCATCGGCGGGTCAGGAATACTGAACCCAATCATAAGCGCCGTCATGACAAAGTATGGCGGTCCAAGGACAAGATGCACTGTATCGAAATTCCATCGTCCAGCACCATTAAGAGGCCGATAAGTATCGCGCTTCAACGCAAGTCGTAACCCGCGAAGACCGTATTCTCCACCTGATATGAACCCAAACATGGCCGTGATGATGGCAAACATCGCGCCGGGCCGCAGATCGGTCAGGTTTGAGATTGTAAAGTAGAAAATTATGGGGATGAGTGTGCATTCGGTCAAGATGAGGAACCAGAACAGGAAGATCATGAGCTTGTGTTCGCGCAGGTTATACGGTAGCGGTGGAGGACCAGCTGCGGTAGTATCGGGCGCCTCATGTTTGGCTGGCACAGACGGTGTACTCGGAGCAGAAGAGAGCGTTATATTCTCCGTACCATTTACATTCGTCGCCATTGTGAAGACCTGGCGTGCATAAGCTTAAAAATAAGCTTATTCGAGGGAGATAAAAAACACCATTTAAAAACTACGCGGCGTTGACTCTTTTTTAT
>PVQB02000945.1:0-49796 GCA_002980475.2 Fusarium beomiforme | reverse complement strand
GGGGTGGCTGGCTACAACCAGGGGGAGGGGGGCTGCAAGCCTGTGGCCCAACCAACGAAAATGTATGCCATGCCAGGGAAAAGAGGACCCTGGGCTAAAGGGATTCACATGAGATGCTGGAGCTAAGACGTTTCGAGGGGAATTGGGGACTAATGGGGCCGGATGTGGTTGTTGGCCGTTGAGCTGATATGTCGTTTTGGGGGGCGTCGTTAGGATTGAACATGACGGCGGACGGGAAAGACAACGGTTTTTTGTGGGCTAAACCATGCCCATCTATCGCTGCAGTCTGTGGTGGTAGTCTTTTTTAGCCCTTCTGCTCGACGTCACTGTTCCCGGGTCTTGTTTCCTCTTTTCAGCGGTGACATTTCATTGATAGCGCAGAGTCTGCTGCAGAGTGTTAACAACATGCCCATCGGCCAAGGGAGCGCAGATACGTCGTTGGACGACAGCCAATGTTACTTCCGAAGGAAAAGGGAATACATGCCGCCTCGCTGTAAGCAAAGTGCAGTTGGCCCGGAGCTGCTTCTCCTCCTGTGAAACAGAGAACCGATTAAGTAGTGGTAGAGGTTGCATAATAGTTTGTGTGGCTTGTTCAATCCCGGCAGCCGTATCGAATTGTGATAGAGTTCATTCGCAGCCCTGTTCTACGTTTGTCCGCGAGTAAGTTGCTTGTGAACTGTGAAGGGTTGACAAGATCCAGGAAATATAGGCGGAATTAATCAACCGTGTGAAACAGAGAAAAGCGTCATTTCGGAAGGCAGCCGCACTTTGTAAGGACAATCAATGGATGGATGCCATACTCCGTAAGGTAGACAGACAAATACCTATCTTAGGTAACTGCCAACCCTGCGCCTGCCCTGTCCTGCACGGGGAGCATGGTGTTTGGGAAGGTGCGACGCAGAACGGTTACCTTCATCATGCCAGGTATTACACGATGTGCGCGTTGTGTGTGGAGCTGATAGGCACCTTAAGTAAGTAGATAGCAAGAGGGTTGGAAGGTTAATGTGAAACTTTCATGTTGAGTGAGGAAATGCCTGAAAAGATGAAGGATTTATAGAGATCGTGACAGGTCAACTTCCCTGCCACTTACACATATTCTCCTCCGGTCAAGCAAGTCATAGTTACGTTTTTAACTCATGTAAGAAAACGTTTGCTATAACTCAAAAGCTTGTTCTGCAGAAGACAGTGATAGCGAATGTTCCTAAGAACCCTTGAGGCATCAGATCATGGGATTCGACACCAAACAAACTCCTCTTTCTCTGCCTTAGGACGGACAGGGCCTCTTTGTTATAGGGCCCAGGGTATTATTTGTGATACCCTCCAAGCTAGGTACCCCTGATCCTCGGTTCTGCAGGCCGATTAGCCGGTTGTTCAGTTGTCAGAACCCTCTCGTGCATTATCGCTGACACAAATGTTCATCTGCAGACTGCAGCCTCCCATCCTTTCTGCACACGACAATTTACTAGTATTTTTCACAGTGAACCAGCGAACAGCCCGGCCAATTGCACTGACTCGGATGCCCCCCGTCGAGCCCACGTCGGAGCCGGAGTGTGTGAGCTGTCACATACCAATGCGGTAATATTGAAAAGAAAAGAAAATATTTTCTTTTTCTTTTATTGCGTTGTTACGCTGAACTTCGGCAGAAGCAAAACTTCGCTTACACCCCTGGCCCCGGCTGATCTGATCTTTGTCCAAACCTTAAACGACAAGGTCTTGGGGACCTTTTTTTGTCTAAATATGTCCAATAATACGAGACTTGGGACTTTAACCCTCGGATCTCGTTACTATTACTCAAGTGGGTAATTTATCTGACACCAATTCTTGGCCTTTTGAGCTGATCAGCATCACCACAAGGCTCGAGTATCATATCACTCGCAGACCTGTCACTAACATGCACTACTGCAATAACACTATATACAGTATACACGTACGTACTGTACTCCAGCTTGCAGTAGTCGGTTTCTCCAATACTTGCCATCGCCGATCAAGGGCCACCCCTGATCGTCGGAGCCAAACCGAGAACGCTCAACAGCTGTCTGTCTCCACCTATAGAATCAGCAAGACTCACATTGGATGTACAGGAACCTGCACGAGTGCAGGATCGTGATCTACAGTAAGCAGCCAGCCTTCCGGAGAATATCCATCCACGTTTCTCTTCTTCAGCATGATTAATAACTACCAATTTACGTATTCGACTTGGCACTCGTACGTTGTTTGCCGCCGGTGAGAACATTGTAATCAAGACTGATACGATGGCAATTAGACCGTTCGTTATAAAGCCGACGGTGGTAAGATTTTATGGGGGCTCTCTAGGTTAATACAGACATAGTCGTCACTAGCTCTTTGCGGCTGACAGTGACGGGCGATCCAAATATACCCCTCTCCAGGTGTCAAGAACAAGGAATACCCCAGAACGACATGATCGATCACGAGTCTGTAACAGCTATAATACAGGCTAAACAATATCCGAGGCTATCGAGTTGATGATTTACAGTTTGTTGGCGTACAGGTGTACATAGGTATCAAGAAGCTCAAGCGTAAAGCAAGCTTAAATTTACCTAGCCTCAATCGATCTAGCCTGGTCTGCTATATATGTCATGACCAATGCTCACCGCAAAGTCATCTGAACAAGAATCGTGCAGAAGACAGTTTGTTGACCAAATTTTCAAAGCAGAAATAATTGCGATTGGTAAAGTTACATACTACTACATGAAAGTGTCAAATCGTCTTTCTAGCCCGAACGCCTTTGGTATCTCGGTCTTCAAGACCAAGAGTTTTGCCTAGTCCCGCTCCCATTAAACTGCTCAAGTGTCACTTCAACAACACATGCGCCCTGTAATCAGGCTTGTTTATGTTTAGCCTGTCTTCTTCTTCTTCTTGGGGCGCTCCTCCTCCTCCTCCTCCTCCTCCTCATCATCATCCTGCTCATCTTCATCCACATTGCTTTCATCACTGCCTGAGCCTGAACTCTCGTGATCACTGTCATACTCCTCTGCTACATCGCTTTCGCTGTCAGTGCGGAAGTCTTCGTCCACGCTCTCTTCGTCCTCGTCAGCAGAGCCGCGGTCAGCCTTTGCGGCAACTTCGTCCTCAGAATCATCCATTTGTTGGTCGAGGGCTGCAGCAAGGAGGTTGGCATCCTCGTCAATCTCGTTCTTGACCCGCAGACCTTTGAGCTTGAAGAAGCTCTCGAGAGCCTTAAGATCCTCACGACTAATGTTGCTGAACTGAGATGAGCCGGCGCCGTTCTTGAGAAGAACTGTGATGTCAAATGTCGACAGTGCTGAGACAGCTCCGCTAACGCGCGAGAAAGTGACCGATTGGGTCTGTTCGTAGGCGATGTAGACAGCGGGCTTAGGCACAAACATAAAGGCCTTCTCCAGGCAGTAGAGGAAACCCTCGCTTGCCTTGATAGAACACTTGATGCCATATTGATTGCGGTGTCTGCACACGAGTCAGTAATTTTCTCATGTAACAGAAAACAGGGAACATACGTGATAAAGTCCTTGGCAGGGGATGAAATCTTCCTGTTACCCAGACCACGGAAGATCTTGGCGACGACCTGGTGGAGAGGCTCCTCGTAATGAGGTTCCAACTTGTCTTGATACTTACTCTTGAGCTCGTCCTCGTTAAGGTTCAGATCAATCGTAACTTCCTCGTCTTTTTTAAATTGCATCACAACGAAAGGATAACGAGTTTGACCTTGACGCAGGGGCGGATCCAGACCCATGACAAGCATGTAATGCACCTCGTCCGGTTTTGGAAGCACCATGAACTTCTTGATGGCCTCGTATTGAATCTTGTAGTCGTAGGTTTTGCCTCGGAGTCGGAAAGAGGCTTCGTACATGTCGATATCGAAACGACCTCTGCAAGTGACATATTAGCACAGGTACAAAAGGGGCAGAAAACCGAACATACCTGGGCGTGAGATGTAGGACATCGAGGAAAGTAGCGATAGTATCACCAGCAGTCTCGCCAATCTCAGCCTTGTCAATCAAAGTCTCGTAAAATAGAGTAGCGGCATTCTTTTCTTGCTCGTCGTTACCGGCATCGCTGCCTGCATCCTCTCCTTCAGCCTCCTTGCGAGTGGTGACGCCAGGAATGTAGAAGCGCATCTCGACAAGCTGATCTCGACCAGCGGCAGCCTTTGACCCTTTCGACCTCGCACCACCCAACTGTGCGTTGGCACCCGATTCAGGAAGAGCCATCTCAACCGCCACTTCGTTGCGGCCAGCCAGGTTGGTGTTACCTATTTCTGAATAGGGCAATTCAAATGCGGGTCGGTTTTGAACACTGAAGGTGAGTTCGGATTTTGAGAACTCAGCCTTGCCCCAATTCCAGCCCCGTAGAGCATGTTCCTTACTCTCGAGGACAGTGCTGTACCAGTTCTTGAAGACCTTGGCGAGCCGATCGTAATCTTCTTGTTGGAAACCATCGAGCTGGATTATGCCGGACTTTGCGCGTTGCACAATCTTGATCTCGTAGCCTTTGGCTGCGCGACTCCATTGCGCAGAGGCGATGTTGTTATGATCGAGGGTAAAGGTATCGCCGCCGCCCGCAGGCTTCCATCCAAAACCGGTCTCGGCGAATCTGCACTTTCCACTCTCCTTGGAGAGGTCCAAGTAGATGTTATCGAAGCTCTCGCTACAATTTGATTGACTTTGTTAGCTAGCTGTTGCTGCGGCAATGCTTATGGGAGTCATAAAAGAAGGATTTGAGCTTGCTCAAAACCCAGATAACGAGTAGAAAGGGGGGAATTGTGGGAAGTAACATACATAGCAGTCATTGCGGCGACTGTGCGAAAGCTCTAGAGTCGTGGAAATATGCTGTGGCAAGAGTATAATTTCTTCCTTAGGTTGGAGTGACGATGTGTTGCGATGCAAGGCACGGTTTAATAGGAAATTTGAGGGCACCTCCAGCTGGAGGATTAGGTCGCGCTTGGTGCGCGTCTTCACGCGGCCACTATAAAAGTCCCACTTTTCGTGTCTGTAGGTGCCTATCACGTACCAAAAACCTAGGTATCTTAGGTACTGGTTGAACTGAATGAATGAACACAAAGAAAGTCACAGAAGATTGCTTAGGAAGCTTGATTGAATATCGAACGAACAACAGATGGGAAATCTAGAAGTTAAGTAGTACCTGCTTTACAACATAGTTTCTTTGTATCATCTAAGTTTTCTGCCTCAGTACTTCGTATCAAGACAGCCAACTGGCTAGTTACCTGACCGCATGGCATAAAATGCCAATCCTATACTAAACGGCACCACTATCAGGTAAGATCCTTCGACATATTGCATAGGATAAAAAATATATACCTAGAGATAGGTTAGGCAACGTATGTTGCATGTGAATTCAACCAAATCGAGGAAACAGCAACTCATCGCCGAGTCCTTGGGCCCCGTGCACTATTAGTTCCCCAACACATTCATTGCCCACGTCGACCCCATGTGACCCTTTCTCCAGTCTCAAGTCTCCACCCAGCGATAACGTGCATAACATCATCATAGGCTTGATAACAGTCGCCGCCTTCAACTGTTTTCATGATCTAACTTATTACTATCAATACCTCTTCTTTCCATCAGAATACTCAAAAAACCCAACTTAAAATCTTGCATGCTGCTTTCTCCTTGCTTGATGGGATGGTTAACACCGTCATGACAACAAAGCGCGGCTCCCGACTGTCGGGTTTCCGATGCGCCTCGACTGGCCGCGTAACCGCTGCACTGTTGCTATCCTTCCTCGCCTTTTCGCCATCATCCGCTCATAACAATCTCGACGACCGATTTCACGACGACGTCCTGCTACCTCCTGGACCAGCACTTCCAGTATCTCCAGAAGTCCCTACACCCGCTGAGCATACCTTTAGCCTTCGGCACATATACCATCATGGCACACATCTCCACCCAGATCTCCATCGGAGGCGAGATGTCATCTATGACGAGTCAAGGGTCTATCTCGCCGCAGAGGACGAATATGACGAATACGATATCTCCAAGTTGAAAGCCAAAAGTCGTCCCCAGACAATCCAACGTCTAGTAGATCGGAGACCTTCCGTTGTTGACCCCATGGTCGCTGAGTCCAGAAAGAGAGGATACGCAGCCGTTCTTGATGCATCGGCATGGACTATGGATCAGGTTTCCTCCCCTGATGTCAAAGATAAGGACACAATTCTGACCTTGGCTATCATGACGGCCAACGCGTACGTCAAAGATGAAACAGAAACTGATTGGGAAGATGTCGGAGGAAGTTGGAACCGTAGCGCCGATTTCGGTTGGGAGTCTGACGGTCTTCGCGGTCACATCTTTGTTGACGATACAAACTCGACTATTGTCATCGGCTTGAAAGGCACCTCCATGGCTGTCTTTGATGGAGAAGGTACCACGACCAACGACAAGGTCAACGACAACCTCTTCTTCAGCTGCTGCTGTGCCCAACAAGGTCAGTGGACTTGGCACCAAGTCTGCGATTGTGCTACTGGCACGTACTCATGCAACAACACTTGTGTCGTCCAGGCTCTGAGGGAAGAGAATCGTTACTACGGTGCTGCCCGTGAACTATACTCGAACGTCACAGAACTCTATCCTGATGCTCAAGTCTGGCTCACAGGTCACTCGCTCGGTGGCGCTGTCACCTCAATGCTGGGCATGACGTACGGTCTTCCTGTCGTTACCTTTGAAGCTGTCCCAGAGGCTCTTCCAGCCTCTCGGCTTGGTCTGCCCGTTCCTCCTGGTGCTAGTGCCGACTATCCTCAAATGCGCGAGAACACAGGCACATTCCATTTCGGTCACACCGCAGATCCTGTATACATCGGAACATGCAACGGCGCAACGGCTTCCTGCACGTATGGTGGTTATGCTATGGAAAGCGCTTGTCATGCTGGCTATGAATGCGTGTACGACGTAGTGGCTGACAAGGGATGGAGGGTCGGAATTGGTACACATCGGATCCGTTCTGTGATTGACGATGTCATCAAGAAGTACGACGGCGTTCCCGAGTGCAGGCGAACTCCCGAGTGTAGGGATTGTGCTCAGTGGAAGATGTATGAAAGCAATGGAACTGAAACTACTACAACATCATCGCCAACCTCGACTTCCATGACTACTCGAACACGGACCCGCACCTCAACGTGCGAGACGCCTGGCTGGTGGGGTTGTCTCGACAAGACCACACCGGCCTCGACTACAACCTCGACTACGTCGACTTCCACATCTACTTGTAAGACCCCTGGTTGGTTTGGATGTAAAGATAAGACAACAACCGAGAATACTACTACGACAACCACAGAAGCTACTTCCACAACCACCTGCCACACTCCTGGTAGGTTCTGGGGCTGCCGTGATGAAGTTGAGGCCACAACAACCGCTGAGCCTGGTCAAATTACGAACGTACCTGTTACGGCTGCGCCCACACGAACCATGGACAACATCCCTGCCACGAGCTTACCAGAAAGCCAGAGGTGTCTCACTCGTAACTGGTTTGGGCTATGCAAGGAGTGGACTGTCGAAGACATGGAATTTGCCCCAGATGAGATGTAGGAACTGACATTGAGAGGACCGTTACCATCAGCAACTTCAGTAACTCGTAAATCGATCACGAGTCGAAGCGATGTTCCCACTCTACCTTGTTTTAGCGATTTGAGTATCTGTTCCCCCCCTCTCCTTGTCCGAGCATTTGGCTGCGAGATAGAGGCACCGTCCATCATCAGTTGAGCATTAGAGATAGCACTCATGGAGATTATGAGGATGGAGTTCTTGTTTGATTTCTGGAAGGTCATGGCGTTTGAATAGGAGCGGACAGGCTACACTTTTGGACACATGCGATTCGCATATGAGACTCGCACATGTAGATGAATGAAATACACAAATAGCAGAATAGCTTGAATCAAATCATTTATGTTTCATTGAAAATTATGCTACTTCTTTTGAAATGTGCTGTTGAAATGCACCTATCACATTACACCGTTTGTCTGTCGTGATGTCAGCAGCCTAGACTATAAAATCCATCTGTCGAGTCGTCCCCACCAAAAATCGAAACGCGTTCGTCAACCTTGCATCTTTTTCATTAATCCACAATCCACCATGCGAAACGCCGCGAGACCGTAACGTCCCATTATATCACCTCAGATACAGTTAAAAATACGCAATGTGATATCTCCAAGCTTGATTCGTTTCAATTCTCGATTATCCGCGATGGAAACGGAATCCAAACCATCAGAAATGGGGACTCCCTTGTCTTCCACGTTATCCAGCCTCAGCGACAGTGACAGCGACGCTGAAGGTCTGAAGAGTGCTGGCCCCAATAATGACACCGATAGTCAGGCCAACAACGAAGACACAGTAGAATGGCTAGCGACAACTCGAAAGCGCCGTTCGACCGCTGGCAACCGATTGAAATCGATACTTGCCAACGAGGAGCCAGATTCAGACCTCGAATTACTTTTCGCCGAAGATGAGAACGATCAGGGTTTCTCCGATGCTGAAGAGAATGGCTCTGACGTCCAGATGGACTCTTCCGACGACGAAGATGAGAACGACAACGAAGATGACCTCGAGGGCGAAAAGGAATTAGAAAAGCAGGCCAAGGAACGTCGAGCTGCTCAGCGCAAACGAAAAGCACAAGAAGCCATCCCTGCCAAATTCCGCAAGAAAGTCCGCATTGACCCCACGACAAGAACACCTGCACCTGCGAAGCCTGCGCCGCGACCTAAAAAGAAATCCGAACGCACTTCATGGCTGCCATCTGCCGCGGACCTACCAACACGAGCCTCTTCTCGCCAAACGACTCGACTCTCCAAGGAGCAGCTACATCAGCAGATGGTGGAGCGGGAGGCGCGTCGAATAAAGCAATTGGCTCAAATGCAGAAGAAAGCAGCAAAATTGGAGGCAATGAAGAAGCCACCCATGACACAGGAGGAGCGATTACGAGAGGCAGCCATTGTTGAAAAGCGCAACAGCAAAAGTTTGAATCGCTGGGAAGAGGCTGAGAAGCAGCGAGAGGAGGAGCGTCGTGCAAAGTTGGCAGCTCTTCATAACAGAACGTTAAAAGGACCTGTTATTACGTTTTGGAGTGGTATTGGAGAATGGATGGGGAGACATATGGTTATTGAGGAGCCTGCAAAGGAGAAGAGGAAGAGAGGCGAGAAAGCCAAGGGTAAAGAGAAAGAGAAAGCTACTTCAACAGAGGACAAGAAGGAGGACGGACAAAGTCGCGTACTAGCTGCAAATGGAGAAGCTCCCAAGTCCCAAGAGGAATCACAGCCTTCACAAGCACAGTCACAGAGCACGACGTCTCCGAAGCCCGCGGCAGCCTCCGATCTCAAAGATGCGGAACCAGATATTCCAGCAAAACCTGTTGAAGATACCATGAAAACCACAGATACACCTTCAACGTCAGAGAATAGCGGTCCTCCGCCACCTCCCAAAACTGAGTGCGTCTCTCCCCCAACGACTATGCCACCACCACCCCAACCGCCGCTTACACCTCCTAGCAGTCTTGGTGCTCCAGCTCCTCCGCCGTCGACCTTTGCGCCAACACCGAGTCCTCCTCGGTCTCATGATCCTCCGCCCAGTGGTCTTGCCGCACCGTCCCCGCCTCCATCTGCACCAGGATTGCCTCGTCCGCCAGATTCCAAACCATCAGGTGTCCTAGCGGCTCCGGTACTTGCTCCTCCTCCCGGCATCGGCATCAATGGGACTGCACCTCCCATGATGGGCTTCGGCAATCCCAAATCTAACGTCCTAGCACCACCAAATACATCCCAAGGGTCTTTGCCTCCTGTCCTAGCTGCAACCGCGCCTTCTCATAATACCCCATTGCCTATTTCGCCCGCTCCTCCAAAACCTTCAACGGGAGCTACGCCCATATCTTCTACGACAAATATACAACCCAAAGCAAACACGCCCGCTCTGACAACCAAAACTACTAGTCCTGACACTTCCGCCGTAGCCCAAGCCCCTGACTCTCAAACTCAACCTCCTCAGCCTTCAACGGGAGCCCGGAATGCCATCGTCTTCCAGAACTTTGATGACAACGCCCTCAAGGATCGCAGTATTCAAACACAGATCATCTTTGGCCGCAAGATGAATAAGCTTTCCAGTAAGTTTACAAGGGTCCTGAAGAAACGTCAGCCTTTCTAATGATCGTCAGAACCTTCTCCTGCGCCTCTTTGCGTAATCACAAATCACCCCGCTCGGTATCGGGATCCGCGTACCGGTCTGCCTTATTATAATGCATACGCGTATCGGGAGATCCAACGCCTTACCCGTGGCGAGTACCGATGGAGTCATATCCTTGGCGCTTGGGTCGGTAGTGGAACATATGCCGCAAGGGGCGTCCCCGAACGCTTCCTACACCCCGATAAGAAGGGGCCTGAGAAGAAATCTACATCTGACGAGGGCGCCAAGGGGAAAGATGTTGTCAACCCCTCAAATCAAGCCCAAGTCCTCGAAACAAAGACCCCTGATGTTCCATCGGGTATCCCGACTACTGGAGTTAAGATGACTGGGGTTGAACAAGGGGCTCCCGCACCACCAAACTCTGAGCCTAACCAGACAATACAGCTCAAGATGGCGCCGCCGGAAGTCACGCAGCCTTTGAATGTCACAAATTCAACGGCCGTAACGGCAGTGGCACAGACTTCTGCTCCTACTCCTGGATCAAAGAATCAGGCTCCAACAAACCCTCTACCAACTACCACGGGAAATTCTCTGGCACCAGTGCCAAGGTCTCAATAGTACTCGGAACGAATTGCATAGATCATTTCATACCCTACTTATGGAAAAAATTCAAGGTTGTTGAATCAACGGAGTTGGCACCATAACACGAATAGTGATTGCAATATGTGCCACTACGTATGAATACAAAAGATTCTCATGGCACAATAGCACGGCTGCAATCATTGGAGTCTGACGCTTTAAAGAAATTGGTACCGGATGAACCAGTGTTGTAGGTTATAATTGTGTCTTATCTCATCTACCAAGATTGTGCCACTTGCCGACTGCTATGTACTATCCACATGAGCCCAGACATGAGCAAGTCAGTCCAAACCATAATAAACTTTGCCTTAGGTCCACAAGAACCGCATATCGGTAACTGCCGTGTCGTCCTTCTCATGAACCATACCACCATTCCATCACGTACTCCTTTAGAATTCCATTGTTACAAGCCGTCTAGTTTATTCACCTAGATCCCTTCCTTATTATCCCCCGGGGAATGTTATATGTTTGACAACTTTGTTGAGTTGCCTATGCTTGCGCCATCCCCTTTTGTGTCCTTTTCAAACGCCGAATGCAAACCCCGCTATGTTATGTTCATCAAATATAGAACCCAGATTTTTTTAAACCAGTATTAAAACGCCGTCGAAATAATGATGATGTTGAGGGGTGGTGGGTACTAAACCCCAAATTAAGTTATGTCACATCGGATAGTATGTGAATATGTTGTGACAGTCTAGTTGGCCTTAGAGCCAATAACGTCAACCATCCAGCCCAACTCAGCCGCAAAGTCATCGAGGCCGGTATCGATAGGGACACCGAGAAAGTTACCGCTATCGCCGCGAGAAAGGAGAGATGGTGGGTTGACCTTGGCGTAGGCTGACTGGGGCTCAACAACCTTGCGTCCATGTTCTCGAGATTCTGGGAGACTGTAGCACTCGAAAGAGTCGGTGGTAGGAGCCATGCCAGGAACAGGCTGAAATGCAACAATGTCACTGTTGTTGCTTGATACAACATCGTCCTCGTCGTCAGTAAGGTCGAAGAAGTTGGTTCCTTCATCTTCAGGGAAGTTTGGTGTGGCTGGCGACAGGAAGAAGCTCGTAGCAGGGTTGATTCGAGAATTGGGGACCCGAAGACTCTCAAGCCTAGGTCGTGAGGGAAGCACAGCCGATGCAGGCACACCATTGATCTCCAATAAGTCCTTTTTACATGGCTTTGAAGGAATCAAAGGCAGTGAGCTTGGATTAGCGGCATCGCTCCTGACTGACTCAGAAGAGATAGTTCGCTTGAAAGGGGGAGGTGAAAGACGAGTAACGTAGGACTGTCCGTCCGATACTGCCGAAGTAGCAAAGTTGTCATCGTCGTCGTTATCGTTTTCCTCCACCGCGTCTTCGGGGATGACCAGAGATGGTCTCTCACTGAGGTTAGAACCAGGGCGAGGACGAACATCATCAGATAGGAAGCGTCGAAGTGATTCAGGTGAGATATCTCTTGTGCGAGTGCCGTCTGATGGTGTCGTGCAACGGTCGTCGAGGTCCGTGGTGCTGCCAGACAAGTCGTTGCGGATGGGAGATCGACCACGCTCGCCCTCAGTAGAGTTCACCTTACGACCGAACAAACGCTTCCATGCTGCCGGCGCGGGCGATAATGACCGGAAAGAAGACTTGTGGTTTAATGAGGGAGAGGAACCAACCCGGTAGGGAATCTGGCTGGCTGGTACCGAGGGTACAGGTCGAGGTGTGACGTACTTAGACTCTGGATTCATGGTCTTGAGATCGGTAGCACACATAGAGGTGAGAGAAGCACTTCGCTGTCGGAGAGCCTGCTCGACAGGAACGATTAAGGTATTGACTGTTTGGCCAGGTAGGTATGGGCATGCTGTGGTTGAAGGGAGGGCTGGATCGTGTGTCTCGACCGAACCATCTAGCTCATACTGATAAACCATTGTTAGAACAAATGAATGACTGGGTTAAGTAATAATGAATGTGAATGAGTGAATGAGTGAATAAAGAAGTGAAGTAAGTGAGAGAGGAGGTTGATTAAATGTGTTTGGGTGGTTGGGTAAACGAGTGTTGGTGTATGTAGTTGGGTTCGCTAGTTTAAAGCAAGGGAGAGGAATGGGTTTGTTATGAGGTGATGCGCAATGCAATGCAATAAGATGGCATATACCGAAATGGATAGAACAACATACGTAGTAATAATAGGTATGACCCATCTTAAGACCACCGTGCCTCTTGTTGTGATACGAAGGTGCTGTGCCAGCACCTGAGCCTGAGCTTGAGCTTGTTCCAGCGCCTACGCCAGCACACGTCGCAGAAGCCGAGACGGAAACGTCGTCACAGACAATGTCACGAAAAGAATAGCACCCTCTCCACTGATCACGGCCCCGCCGGATGTCTCGTTGCATGGGGTAAGATTGGCTGAAATTGTCCCACGACCCAATAAGCTGCACGGACTGGGTTGAAGGGGTAGTTTGACTGGGGGATGCTTGTCAGCGGCCGTCGTTAAAAGCTATCGGGTGACGGCATAGAAGGGGAATAGAAGCAAAGAAAAAGGGCAGGGAAATTGCACCAAGTTGCAGTACTCTGCAGCCAGCCACATGCGCTGGGGCTAAGGGATAACAGCTGAGAAACAAACTGGTACGATAGGCTTAGACCATATAAAATGACAGAGCCGGCAATCGTGGGGAGACAAGGGAACCCATGGATCGATCCCAAGGTAGCTGCAGATAGACACTTCCATCTGTAATCAAGCCAAGCTAAATTCCCCCATTTCGATGCAAAAAGCACATTAGCAGTACCAAGTGCTGCAGCCAGAGGCTGGCTGAGAAAGGTTGGACGCTGACTTCAGCTCAGCCTTTGCACGCCCGCAATACAAAAGAAAAACATGTGACTCAAACTTTTTGTTTTTACCCCCAAACACGATGTCTTGAATAACAGGCCGGGGGCTGGTCGGGGGCAGAGCCAGATTCAGATGATTTTCATGCGATACAAAAATAAGACAATTGGAGCATACCACGGCAAATAAGACACTTCTAGGTAATGAGTACCGATCCGGGGTAGAGACTGGAATGAGAACGTTCGATAATTGAAACACAAAGGGAATGCTGAGAGATGAAGCTGACGCAGTCAGTGCGAAAAGCAGTCTAATTGCTGAAGACAATAATTGCTGTAGGGATGGATATAATGAACCGACTCAACGGTTCTGTAGGAGGCGGTCCACAGCAACGGATCAAATAGCGACCAGCGAGAGGCGAAGTAAGGGAGCAAACAAGCAAACAAACGGGAAGAAAAGTAACAAAAGAAAGAAGAAGTGGTCCGAACTCACAACAAGAAAGTGAAGAGAGTCGTTGATGGATCCATGACAGGCGACAGGTGACGGGCCTTAACTACAGTTAATATGTAGGCACCCGCACCATAGGTCATTAATGATGATTGGTACTAATCTGGGAAACCAGTAAAAGATCCACGACAGCGCCTATAGGCTTTGATGCCTGGAACTTGGACAGCTCGAAATTAAGCAATAATAGGAGGCTGATGAAACACCATGAGGTGTTCGTCGCATGTTCAGACAGGCGCGAAGTGGTGTTAGAGACTCAATGCTGGTTGTCAATGATTGGATGTGAGACCTTCACATTAAAGTCAATTTTGTTGTCGATGGTTGACAGCCAATGACCTGGCGAGGAGCCCTGAATTGTGATGGGCAGTAAGCGCCGCAATGGAGCCTTTAGAAGAACCCTCGACGAATGTTGACGTGTACCAAGAGACTGGGTAAATCAGGGACGGAATGCGGCACAGGGCGGGCGCTTAAACGCAGGGCGACAAAGGGCAGCGCAGAAGCGAAGCAAGACGAGGACACTCGGCTATGAGATGAAGCAATACAACAGTAGGGCACTGCGAGTACAGGCAACAGAAGCAAGGGAATGCGCCAATGGAGAGTCGAAGGTGGCTAGCGAGGCTGCTTGTCTGTTCGTTTGTTTGTTTGTTTGCTTAATTACTTGCAACGTTCGTGTAAAAGTCGTGAGCCAAGAGTGGTCGATGCTGCAAAGGTGCGCGGACAGTTTGGATAATATGGTCCCACTAACAGACAGAGGCAACAGAGAATACGGATGGATGCTGCAAGAGGTGAATAGACGGACTCTCGCTAGTTTGCTTTTGGTGGTCTCAGTCTCAGTCGGAGTCTTACTAGAGGAGGAATGAATGGGGAAAAGAAAAAAGGGAGCCCAAAGATGCAGAACGCAAGATGGGAGAAGAAAGGAAGGTGAGACTTTTGGATGGGGAGAATATTGGATTTGAGATTGCGGAAAGAGCGGGAGACCCAATTCTGGCCAAGATGGGGAAATAATGCTCCTTCCTTTCTTCACCTTAATTACCTAGGCCCTAAGTTACGTAGTTAAAAAGGTAGATTTCTCGCCAATCGAAAGCCAGCTAGGAATAAGAAATTCTATTGTCATTGGAAGAGACAGGTAATGTTTTCAGCCATGTCAAGTGACAGTTCAGCCCAGCTCAGCCAGGTTGATAATGTACTGACCTTACCAGTTGCGATCTTGTTCCGGTTCGCCAGTAAGACTAACTGAGCCATGCACGAGGCGTCAAGGGGGCCCTATGCATATGGGGATAGTCCTGGCCTATTGGTCTGTTTGAGCATGCGCTATGGAATATTGCCTGGTCCTCGAAGCTTCCCGCCTTTTGATCATCGTCAATGGATACCACAGACCGCATGCGTCTTGAGAGGATCGGCATCGTCATGTCTCGGATTGACACCCGTTGATTCACAACTTAGAGATAAACAATAGGGACAAAGAAAGACTAGAGACATTCTGCATATTGTACCACAAGCAACAAGGGGGAAAAAAACAAAAAATCAAAGAGCTCAGGGGAACAAGGGCGATCTGCACGAGCACGGCATCGATAAAAGACAAGGAACCCAAGTCTCTGGAACATTGGTCAGTCGTGATTGGCTAACTAACCTTCTCTGATCGAACTGAACCGGATCCCCTTAACCCAAACAAGCTCTAGCGTTCAGCCTGAGACCGGGTGGATCAGCTCGTGGCAGGGGTCTTGTGGAGAGTAGCCAGGGTTCTAGGAACTCCTCTCCTTAGACATTGAAGGGCGTCATAAAAGATGGGGCATTTGGTGTCTGCCGAACTTGGCAGTTTGCACGAATTATTCATGACTATGAGCTTTGCCGATTATCACGTCTTGGCAAATCAAAGGGGGAGGGACGGGTGCTGTCAGGATTGGTCAGACACCTCTGCCATACAGCTCGACAAGTTGCCAATAGTCTGCTGCAAGAGATCAGCTGGAACAATACAACTCAGACGCATTCTGCATTGCGACATGAAGAAATCGAGTCAAGCTGAATCACCCTTGAGACAAAGTTCAAGAATTACATACAGGCTCCAAAACTAATGCTACTCAACCGTGACCAAAGGGGTTGAGGTCCACTCAAGGCCCCGACTAATACCTTGAGTGGAAATTCAGGGTCCTCTTAGTTACGACCAGTGAAAAGCTTTGGTCTGAAACTCGCCTGAGCTGTCTTGAGAAGCGAGCGCGTAGCGCTCAAAGCCCGAGGGTGAGACAAATGTCGGCGGGTTTTTGACAGGAAACATACCATAACCGGACAGAATGAGCCGGATTCATCGATCACCAAGGAAAGACAAGACAAAACTGCTTGCGGCGGCTTACATACGTTGCAGCCATATGCAGATGTGTGATGTTAACTGTGGTCGTTAGTAGCATGTAATTCGACCACGTCAGTCATCACCGTTGACAACAGCCACAAAATAGTCAACGTTACCAACGCCTTTTTAGGCGTATATGCACAGTTAATTATACAACTGAAAGAATGAATGCTATCAACTCTATTTGCTTTTTGTCTTATCTTGTGTCTTGTCTCAGATGCATCAAGCCTCCATCCGCCCTGCGTCATTGCCCCCCCCCCCAACGAACTTCATCGTTTTCTGTTTATTGGTAAATCACGTCACGAAATCCTCATTATCTGAGATTTCGGGGCCTTTCCAAGGAAATTCCATTGCCAAGTGATGCCTTTCTTGCTTTTCATCCCGACCACCATGTATCAGCCCCAACTTCAATAGACCCATTCTGGTGGAGGAACATCTCCCTCCCTCCAAGCTTTCTCTCTGGACGGGGAAGTGGATATATCAATAAATCGTGAAGGAAAATATTCACCGAGAAAATCAATCGTTCATCTTGACGAGACGCCAAGACGGAATACATCAACAAAGGATCTTCCCTGCTTGTGGCTTTAGGGTTGAGAAATTCCGTCTTCTCTCCCTGTATGACAGTGTACAGGCTTTTAGGCCGAGAAAAGCACCCAATATCTCGGCCGAGTTTATGGGATCTCGTCCCGTCATGTGGATGTGAAGCGTGTTACGAAAACACAAAGACATTTCTGATATATCAACTACACCCACTGAATATCCTCATCTCTGACATCAGCTTCATCAACCGAACTTATCGGTCCGGAACTTAACCTTAGTCCAAACCCCAAACAGACGATAAACGGCTCTTAGTGATCTTGAATGTTTCTGGATTATCCCCAGCCGCTGTTAGCACCACGAAATTTACTTTCAAAGCTGGCGGCTGGTGCTACCAGTACTTTTAATTTCCCCCGCGCAGAGAGCCTCCCTCTGATCAAAGCGTTTGTTTCATTGTTTATTATAGAAACCGTTGTTCCTTCAGACATGATTTTTCTCCTGGTGTAGAACTCATTTCCATCGAGCTCCCATGACTTGAATCTTTTTCTCGTAGAGCTGAATTGTGGAGTCTACTTGCATGCAAATAAGTGAAGCACCCGTTTCCTGGTGTTTAGTCCCAATATGCTGGCTCAGTCACATGACATTGCTTCTGGGCCTCATGAGATCACATTTCATTTAATGACAAACAATAGCGTCCCTTGTCGGCAGTGAGAAAGCTGGCGCCATACATGACATGCATATGATGTGTCTCTTGAACAAGGTTGAGAAAATGGTTCTTGGTGAGCCATGTCTTTTCTATAGGGTAAGTTCTTTGGCCTCTGAGATGGGATGGAGTCGAGTAGTTTCGACCTGGGCATTGGCTTGAGATACTCTATCATAAATTTACTTTCATGTTCCCTTAGATACCAATCTGTAATGGCCTTATGACGTTCGCGGATAATTTTTCATGTCTCTGGATCTGGGCTTTTTTTGAGTTTGTGGTATGGTGAAGCTGTATCAATCAAAGTATCATGCTACTGGGTAACATGTCATACGTTCTTGAAAGCCGGTTATCAAAACTCTAACTGCTACAATGGCCGAGAATACTATTGCTTTACAATTCATACCTCTAGTTGGGCGTCGCGATATTTTTATGTGCTATCCTTGGTGGAATATTTGGCTGTTAAAAACCTCAAGCAACATCTCGGCACAAATAGGCAGAAGTAGCATGGCAGTATCAGTAACAGACTCATTGCCTTAGAGAGAAAACTTATGTGATCTTGACTGTGTTTCTTTATGTTAGGTGCAGCTTTATCCTTATTCAGATCTGCCTTGGTCATCCTCCAAAGTCAGTTTAAAGGATCAGGGCGACTTCCTGTACCTCGAGAAGCTTAAGCAAGGCCGCTGATTGAGCTATAATAATGAATTGTTATGTTTATACCCGGATAAATATCTGTGGCAAGGCTTTGTATATCTAGCCTATCTTACCTCCGAGTTGATTTAGAGGTTTCAATGTGTTGGCTTGACATACCTCTCCGAGATATCATAAGCTTCAACTATCAATCAGCGACAGACTCCTCACGTTTGTATTAGACTGATGATGTTGCAGGGATAAATGTTCATGTTCTGTTTCGTAAGGCTATTCTGAAGACCAAACCGAGACACGGGGCCATACATCTGCGCAAAAATCCCCATCCCCATCGTGTTTCTTCCTCTTTCTGGCCATGCTAGTTTCCAGATTGCACAGAAACAGGGATCCATTGGCTCATACCCTCACATAGTATTTGTATGCCGTTACTAAAGCCAACTCTGTATCTCATTCTTAACAATAATGGTATAAATACAGATGTGAACCAAACAGAGTGGGCAAAGGTAGCCCACCCAACACCGCCATTCTCGGAAGGCCAGCCCTGCTAATGCACTACCTAACCCTTGGATTGCGATGTATGGGCCGGTGGTAGGATAAGAATGGTAGTCTGAAAGAATAACGAAAGTAGGAAGAACGTATTAAGCCCAAGGAGTTGGTCCACCAGGCGCTTCATTAAAGCCATGTATTAAAGGTTGATAGTATTACCGCAAACTTGGAGCCGTGATGATAAGTGTCGATGTTGAAATTGCCGTCATGCCCAAACCGACCCAAAATACCGTAACAAAAGCGCCTCTTGGTAAGTGTTGACAGCCATATCGCAAACCGGCGATTCCCAGGTAATCGAATACTAATGATTTGTTTTCTTGTTTTGTTTAAACTGCGTAATCATGTGCTCCTTATGCCGAAATCAAAGATTTTGTATGCCAATGTCCGAAAACAAAATCTACTGAGCCTTTTCCTCGACCTTGGCTTTCTTTTGACCAGGCTTGTTGCTCTTGGAGCCCTTGTACTTGGTATCGAGAAGACTGTCCCAGAAAGTGAAGAAGGGCTGAGCGAAGTTGGTCTTGATGCCCCAGTGTTGGTGGTGGATGTCGTGGTATGCAGCGTTGTTGCTAGTAACGATCTGAAGAGGGTCCCAGGGAAACGAGTAACCGCAGTGGTCGTCAACCGTCTTGATCGTGGACATGGAGAAGAAGAGGATGCCCTGGCGCAGAGTCATGCGGGTGACCTTGAAAGCAACAGCGGCGCCGAGAGTGTCGAGCAGGAATCCCTCAACAGGGTGGTTGTAGAGAGCACCATATGCGTAAGGTACATAAAGACGGTGGTGGCGGGAGTGAAAGTGGACTATTGATATGAGTTAGCGACCGCGACGTCGAGCTGGAAACAGTCATGCTGCATGTAGAACTTACCGTACAACCACTTGTTGACATGCATCAATCGGTGGAGGAAGTATTGCCAAGTATCGATGATAGCAGCGCCAACAAAGTACTGGACAGCAGGGATCAGGAAGTAGTAGATGGTCTTGGCCAATGTCATCTCCCAAGAGGCGAAAGCAGGTTCAGAGTTCGTGCCCACGAGGGATGGGTAGTAACCACCAGCGACAGCCCCGGCCAGCAGGGGATGAGTGTCAAGGAGACTCTTTGAGATTGCTGTAGCATTGAGGCCAAGGAGACCGAGGAGAGTTGGTAGGGCTCGTTGCGCGACGCGGATGCGAGTAGCCCAGACTGCAACGTCATATTCATTCTTTCCAATCATCTCAGGAGGCTCAGACAAGGCGAGGAGAGCGCCAGTAACGACCTGGATGATCTGCTGCAGAATAACATCGCGGGCGACCTCAAAGCGGGAGACGTGGTTGCGCTTGGTAATTTCTTCGGGCGTGTGTAGTCGATATTGGGGGAACCAGTCGTTGACGTCGATTACATGGAACGTCAGGGACAAAACCCAATAGACGACAACAGGGAGCAACAAATTGAGCCAAAAGTCGGAGACCCAAGGTAAGAGATCAGGCTGGACCTCAAGACTAAATGTTGGCAGCGGTGGTAAAGCTGTTTCGAAGAGCGTATGGTTGAATGATGTGCCGGGCACGGCCATGGCGGAGCCGTCAGCGAGGATGGAGCTGTCGTTGCCCATGACGGGTTCAGATTAAGTTGATAGAGTATCGATGCGGTCGCGTATAACTTAATTGGTTGGTGATGATAGATCAAGGAGTGAAGGGGGACAATTCAGTTCTGTACGGGCACTAGACAAACTGTAGGCGACAAAACGAAATAAACAATTAAAAGAGTCTCGATCAACAAATGAAGGTAGGAAGAGTCAGAGGAGGATGCAAGAGATTTAAGAAAAGGGAGCGTCAGTATCGATTGCGATGGCAATGGAAGGTAATAAAACCTGACCCAAGGTACAGTACCTAACGTAACTTGATTTGGGGGGGGGGGGAAGATTAGATTAAAAGGCTTCATGTCATCCAATCGCTCGCGCCGCTGGGGCACTTAAAGTAGCGACCCACCTCAGGTACAAGCGAAAAACACTGACGATACAGTATCTGCAGACACGGAGGCAGCCCTGCGCCCTGGTATTAGGCCCGGGAGCTTCGGAGTACCAAGTAAATCAGCGACTGTGCAACTGAAGAGGTCCCATTATTCCAAACCTACGCCGAGAGACTAATCAATCCCATTTTGTCCATAGTACTTACAAAAACATGAGACTCCATGCGTTATTTCAAGTACAAGTCCCTTAGCAATTCTCAATTGACATCTCCTGAAGAGCAATTGCCCGAGGTCGCATCATGGCCGGGAGTGGCGGATCAGCCCATGCGTTGAACACTGTCACTCACTTTGTTAAATCACATGTGTTAATCTAAGACCAGACGCAACATGTTGATATCTTACTATGATAAAGGGGCTTCACATTCTGTCACTGCTCAATGGACTCAGAAAACGTACGAATAGCCCACGCTGTCCTCCCTGTCAATTCCTGTTGGTGCTCCATCGCCTGTTCATGCCTTTAGACACAGGGCAAGCCTTGCGAAGCCTCTTGTGGCTCATACCACTGAAACGTCACCAACAGGTCATATGTCTGCTGTCAAGGCAAAGTGAATGCTTACAGCTCGTCTGGATTTTTAAATTAGCTGAACCCAGACACATCTGCATCATGCCAGCCTAGCTCGGCCGTTGTCATGTTTGTAGATACCCTTTCCCTGAACCTCTATGGCATGAAGCAGCTTGGTCCTCTCGGACTCCTGGTGCCAAGCCTGATTTCGGCTGCTAGGCTTATTAGAATGACAGTTTGGAGGAACATGTAATGCTGACAGACGGCAGTACATATGTTTTCCTTGACGCGTGAGATGCAGCTTGGGAATGTCGTCTGTCGTGTAATTCTATTGGATCGCAGTTGGCCTGTACCATTACATTGTCGAATGCGGATTGAAGTTCAATGACATGACAGCAACAGCTTGGTGGTCAGCTTAGCAACTCTGCTACTAAGTTTTCGTTCACTACTTAGCCAGGGATTTCAGAAGACAGCCCTGAGATAATCCTTTGCTAACCGTTCTGCCGAAACGCTTTTGTTTATTTTAACCTGGTAGAAAATAGCTTAAAAGGTATGCACTGAGCTCCATACTGGCGATAAATCTGTGTGATCCTTTGTTGTTTTTGCGAAATACTTTATATCAAGAAAGCATTAAAACAACACTTTATCTATACTTTTAAGGACAATGAGAATTCGCATATACAATAGATCCTCTAAAAATTCGCGCCAAAAAATTATATGATTCCTCATAGGAAACTCCAAACTGTAATCCTCAAATATATATTTAATAAACGTGACAAGAGCAGAGAGACCGATTTGGTCTTTTAGAGCCCACTCTCTGGAATTGATTGGCTCGCAAGCTACGGCCACGGAAAAATTTTACAGCGCCCATCAGTGAGCTTTTTCAATTTGCGAGCCGCTAATGTACTCGAGCCCCCACTACCCCGCCACTGGCCTTAGATTTTTATTATCATCAGGCTCTGTTTCTCCCTTTGGCTTTGCTCCTCTTTGCCAGTCTCATCAGCTTCTTCTTCTCCTCTTCTCCATCCCATCCCATCTTCAAAGGTCTAATCGACTGCAACCGTCATCATGCTTATCTACAAGGTACGGCAAAGAACACACCCGCCTCTTCACTCTCAGCAGTACCCCGCCTACCTACTCTACCCCGCGCTCGATTCTTGTCTTATTCGCATGATCTGTCGCTGAACCCCGCAACAATAGGATATCCTCACCGGTGACGAGCTCATCTCCGACTCCTACGATCTCAAGGAGGTCGATGGCATCGTCTACGAGGCCGACTGTGCCATGATCGAGGAGGGTGGTGTCAACGTTGGTACGTGATGGCCAGGGCTCGTGTAAAACAAGATTCAATTTTGCCCTAACACCATAATTCACAGATATCGGTGCCAACGCTTCCGCCGAGGAGGCTGCTGAGGATCTCGATGACCAGGTCGTCAAGGTCAACAATATTGTCAGCTCTTTCCGTCTCCAGGAGACTTCTTTCGACAAGAAGAGCTTCCTCACCTACCTCAAGGGTATAGAAGCCTCCCCATTGTCAGCCATAATATCAGTAATTAACACCACTTCCAGGTTACATGAAGGCTGTCAAGGCTGCTCTCCAGGAGAAGGGTGCTTCCGCCGAGGAGATCTCTACCTTCGAGAAGGGTGCCCAGAACTATGTCAAGAACGTCATCCTTGCCAAGTTCAAGGACTTCGAGTTCTTCACTGGCGAGTCCATGAACCCCGACGGAATGTACGTTTGCGCCCAATTACTGAATTTTATATTCTCAGAAGACTAATTCTTTACAGGGTTGTTCTCCTCAACTACCGTGAGGACGGTGTCACCCCCTACATCACCGTCTGGAAGCACGGTCTCACCGAGATGAAGGTCTAAGGTGGTGGTAGTGATGTGGTGATGTTTGGGTCCGCCTTGTTTGTGACGACAGACGGACGAGCAATTATTTAGATTACGAGCCACACGAATCTCGTTCTCGGCGCTTGGTATATCCCCGAGATATTGCGATGAGATGAAACAAAAAAGCAAGAAGCCATGAGTTCCAACAAATTCTTGATTTTTGACCCTTTGTGCAATGATGAAAGCGACCCTCGATTCAATGGAAATAACTCCCGTGATGCGCGCCTAGCAATGCTGTTTCTTCAATACATAGTTCAAAATTGGGGCTTTGTTGCCATAGGAATAGGCGGTGGTTCATCGTCAGTGGGAGGAGCCGAAGCACCTATAAGAGCTGGCTTCTTCTTGGGTGGAGGCGGGGGTGGCTTCTTCTTCCCAATAGCATTTGACACTCCTGGGGATGTTGGTGCAGACGCAGTATCTTCGCCTTGACTTTGATTTTGATTACCTTGGAACTTGGCGTATGAGCTTTGTGCCTTATCGAGAAGCCCGTACTTTTGATTCAAGTTATTTGCCGTCTTAGCTCCAGCAGCGACTTGTTCACCATGACGTTGGCGGAAATTGTTAGCTGTGCTAGCAGCAGCGCGGGCATCGGAAAATGAGACCGAAGAAGGGTCCTTTTGGAATGATGAGGCAGTCTTGAGAGCAGCTTGCTTCTGTGTCCATGTGGTACCTTCGCTAGGTGGTGGAGGTGTTGCTGCGTTTGTGTTAGACGAAGTTCCGAGCCTCGAGAACCGGTTCTGAAGTTCGCTCATGTGTGACGCAGCAGGTGCTGGCGGTGGTGAAGCGACACCAGGTCGTGGAGGCGGAGGCGGACTTGGTGAGGCCTCGGCTGCTGGGCTGGAACTACCAATACCAAAGCCGGGGACTGATATCCCTGCTGCACCAAGACGATTGACTGCTCCTTGATTTAATAGACCGTTGCCAGTGGGAGCAGGACTAGCAGCGGGCGAGCTTGCAACTGTACTTCCGGAATTGGTCCTTGGGGGGAGACGTGGCGGTAAGCTCGGGGGTGCAGTTCTTCCTCCTCCCCCTACACTAGACATAGCAGATTGATACGAAGGCGGCTGCCCTGAACGACCATCAGCACCATCTCTGCGACCTGGTGGCTTTGGTAGGTTATCTGTGGAAAGACCCGTAGTATTTGTGCGATAAGGACCACGAGGTTGAGGCTGTTCCTCATATTGCTCCTCGGGCTCGGTATAAAAGGGTTCCTGAGGTACCGGTGCCCTCGGATCTTGGTATTTCGAAGGAGCGGTGATAACCTTTCGGGGTCCTGACTCTGCCTTTGGCGGTGGTGGGAGGAGACCGGAGCCCGTACGTTTTGGAGGCGGTGCAAAGCTCGAAGGATCTTTCAATTGAGATAGAGGCACAGAAACGTGACTGCCTCGGTCGCCATCATCAGACTTTCCTCTCCCCACGAGGCCTTTCTGCGACGATATTAGCGTTTCATATCAGCAACGGATGACAAAGAGGGGACGGCTTACAATTTGGCCCTTGAAAGTACTGCCAGGCTTTTCAGGGTGCCATCCATTCTTCATGATATCTTTATATTTGCTCCCAGACATGGTGAGGACTTAGGTAAGGATATTATTGTTACAATGCACGAGTGAGGTTGGGATTAGACGAGTCTGAAGGTTTACCCGCAGTACCATTTGGGCCTAATTGGGAGAGTGACGTACAGTTTCAGCCAAGCCACTGAAGGTCTGTCAATCAGTTAAGCCACAAGTTCGCGGGGTTGTTTTTTTGGCAGTTACATTCAGCGCTGACGCCTTGCGATTTAGGTGTCAATTTATTTGACTTGTCATGATGCTACTTACAGGAGTTTATGACTAAAGTTGATCATACTAGCCCATAAAATTATCACAGGAATACATACGATACTTTACTCGGTCCTCAAAATAGAGGTTTAAATTGCATTGCCGCTGACAATTACTGGGCGCACGAATCTGACCACTTCTTAGCTTAGGACGCGTCTCCCTACGCGTCTACATAACCTCTTAAACTGCTTCAAACTCCTGGACTTACCACACATTAAAATGGCAGCACAACAAAATTCAGATTATGAACTCTTGACAGAGCACTTTGGATATCCTCCAGTTGTATGTCAGCATTGGCGACATTAGATAACTAACCACTAACACCTCGTAGTCCCTGCTCGACGACATCATCAACACCGTCAATGTTCTCGCCGACCGTGCGCTCGACTCAGTCGAACGTCTTCTTCTCTCTATTCCACCACAGTCGCTAGGCTTCTCCAATAAACATGCCTCAAAAGATGGAACACCTTCTTTGCCACCTGACGAAGCAGCCAAGCTAGAGATCGAGCATGGAACCCATCAGCTCGAGACTCTTCTTAACGCGTCCATCGACAAGAACTTCGATTTATTCGAACTATACACAATGCGCAATATCCTGACTGTACGCCCGAATGACCAACCATACATGCGCTTGGCGCACTATGAGGGCTTGGATTTTACTTCATTGGAAGGTCCGGATCGACCAACGACTGAGTCTGTGACTGCGCTGCGGAGGAGACTACATGCTAGTCAACGACTACACACCGCCCTCGAGTCTGAGAGAGCCCGAAATGATGCTCTGCTTGCCAAACTACGCTCTGTGCTGGGTGTTGTGCCTGGACAAGTGAAAGCAGAAGAGGGACAGGCTCAGGCATCAGATGGCTCAGCGTTTGGGTTCCTGCGCGACAAGGCAAATCTTCAAGCCGCCGGAACCGACAAGCCCATCGCGACGACCACAGAATTTACCCTTTCTCAATTACAGGCTCTTCGTGCACTATCGACATCGCTACGCACATTGCTTCCAGACCTTGGCCCCATGGATGCAGACACCCCCATGGAGGAATCCTCGAGTAGCTCACGTACATGGAGACGGGAGCGTGTGGAATACGTCGAAGGCGCATCACGGAAATATCTCGAGACAGCTAGAGGTCTGGAGCTTGGGGACCAAGGCGAGGTTCGAGATGGTGAATGGCAGGGCGAGGGACGCAAAATTACGAGGAGCGACGTTGAGGGTTTAGAACAAGTAGCTGCTTTGCTTGGACAGAAGTCATCAACAACGGGGGAGGCTCCGGGCAATGGAGAGCCTATGGATCAATCATAGGGTGAGCACTGCGAGCTTGTTTAATCAAGTTCAATCTGAATTCAAAGGGCGTTTGGCGAAAGGAAACGATCTATGTCATGTCATGGCCAATGATACCTTTCATATTCAATATACAAAATAGGTGTTTCGATGCATGATCAACACAATTCTATCCCAGTGAGGTGTGCATCTCTATACATCTAACCTTTTGCTAGTGGTACATTCTTTCCATTCCGTCTTGTACAAGGCCTATTTCTTTCGTGTTTCGCCTATAAACGGGCATACTGCGTCAACTTCTGCCTGTCTATCAAGCCATTCTGCTGAGCCAGATACCAAAAATGATGTCTCCAGTACCTTTCATTCGCAATCTTGCTCTCCCCATCGTGGAGCTTATGCTTCAGAACGACATCTACGACTTTCTTAGCCGACTCCATGTCGCCAACGTCAAGAAGCGCCTGCATCAGTTCCTTGAGACACGAGAGCGACGTAACTGGGCGACCGGACTGGGCCAGATCATCAAAGATAGACATGGCTTCTTGAACATCACCACCAATAGCATGGGCAGTCATGACACGCTCCCATAACGTCTGATCGCCGGTGGACACCTTTGTAAGGTTGTTCTCCTTGAGCAAAGAGCGAACCCTGTTGATATCGGGAGGATCATGACGAAGAGCGCGTTCGATGAGAATGGTAATCATGTGCGGCGTAAGAACAGAGCCGAAGCCGTTGCTGCGCATGTGTTGTTGCAGCGCAGAAATGACATCATCAGAACAGTTGGGAAGACCATCAAGGGCGTACAGCATCTTGCCGTATGTCTCGAGATTGGGCTTGAGCCCAGCTTCTTCGATGTCGCCAAAGACAGCTTTGATGGCTGCGACTTGCTCCTCTGCACTTGCATCATCCATGCGGCCGATGACAGCTTCGAGAAGGATGGTAAAGGTCGCAGAGTCAGGTTCAATGCCCTCCCTCTGCATGGATCGTAAGAGCTCGCCGACATCTTCATGATGACCCATGCGAATAGTCTCGCGAATAAGAATGTTGTAAGTTCGAGTATTGGGTTCGAGACCTTGTTTTCCTGCCCACGCCAGCAGCTCGTGTGCTGCCTTTGGATCGGCGTTCAACAAGCTCTTGAAGGCAGCATTGACAGCTTCAATAGTAGGCTCAACAGCCTGGGCCTGTCTCCCGTGCCTCACTGCCCGTTGCCAGTTTCCTACCAACTCCGCAAGCGCCTGAAGGCCCTTTTGATGCTGGCCAAGCTCAATAAGAGCCGACACGCGTTCGGTCCATATTACGGCGTCCAGCTTCATGCCAGATTTGACGAGCTGACTCCATAATGCTTCAATCTTAGCAATATCCTTGCACATCTTCCATCCGTGCATCATGCTTGTGTACGTTCTGACCGTTGGTTCAACCCCAAGCGAATGCATTAAATCGAGCATTTCCTGGACTCTTGGAGGCCTCGGAATCGCACACCACACGAATATCCAGAAATCAAGAAATTCGCGGTCTTGCGCAAGCTGTGCTTTGACACTTGAGTCGTCTCGTACAGCTGATAACATGGCGTCCCAGACAGAGCCGATAGCACCTTTGTTCCTTGCTCTATAAGCTGTTCGTAGTTGTTTGTGAAAGTTGTTGAGAGTGATCTTCGCTCCATGATCTTCATCCTGGGACAAGAACTTTACCCAAGGGTGGGATTCGCCAGTTATCATGTTGTTTGCAAATTGCCATTGGTTTTTGACATATTCCTTAAGCATGGCTAATCTTTGGGGGGAAATACTTGACGATTTTGACACGATAGTATCGATATCAGCCTGCCTGACTTTATATTTGGACAACACAGCTCGGACAAGTAATAGTAGAGGTGCCAATTGCGTCTTGTAAGCAGAGCCAGAGTATCTCTTGTCTGAGGCGACGGCGAGAGTAGCCAAAAGAGAGGGAACAACTTCAAGAGCTTGGCGGGGTGGCAGCTGAAGGAATATGGAGGCTAACGCTCGAGATGCCTGTGCCCCTGTCCGTACTGGTTCGGGGCCATTGCTATACTCAGCATCCTTCAAAACCTCCGTCACGCTGGGTAGTGCGAAGCGCACCTCCTCGTTGGTTTCACTGAGCCGCTTGAGCTGAGAAACATGTTGCCACATTTTGAGAATCTCCTCCCTTAGTTCAGTGCGCTCAAGGGAGCCATTCTTGTGCTCTGTAGTCCTAGCGCACATATTGAGTATGAGATCGTTCCGTAGGCTGGGGCTAAAGTCCCCTAGAGCCCTGTACTTCTCCGCTATATCGAGACTGTTCTTGTATAGACCATTTTTCAACATATGAGAACACTCGTTGCCGAGTAGTATTTTCACACCGGTGTAAACATGTTTGGGCATTGGCCCTTCCAGCCCTTGGATGCTTGGCCAAATCTCGTCTCTGAATAACATGTACCGTTCTTCAGGGTCGACTCTATTTGACATTACTTCCTTGAGCCTTGCGACGATTTCTAGCTCATTGAGTACAGGCATAGGGGCGCTGACATCCTCAGTGTTGGAAGTAGCTTCGCCATCTGCAGAGCTCACTATGTCCTTGAAAAGTGCCAGTGCTGGATCCTGGTCTGATTTCTGTTTGTATCTGAAGGCATTGGCTCCTGTTCTTGGTCCACTAGGGCGTAGTTTTGGCTCTCGGCTGGCGTTGGCCGAGTATGAAGCTGCTCTTGTCCTGCGTGTATCAGGAATCTCAGCCGTGGTTGAATACGAAGCCACAGCCCCAAGCTGCTTGGCGGAGGCCGGGACTGATCGCAACTGCGATGCGCATCTTGAACAGACTGTCCGAGATGCGTACATATCGTAAGGTCCCAGCGGATTTTGGTGGGTGCAGACGCAATATGTAACTCAGTTAACGTATGGACCCAAGTGCTGAGGGACACTATTTTCATGAAGTTGAGTGATCAAAACGGGCAGCCAATCAGCTCGTTCATTGTATCCCACCTCGGTAAATTTCGGTGTGTAGTTTACCGGGTAGGTAGCTGTGAGCAGGTAAAAAGGAAGCAAGTATTCAACTTAACCATAAGTATTTATTACACTCCTTTTTTTTTCCCTTTAAAACAAAGCTAACGGCCATTGTACCCATTCGTTCTCTTGGCTTAGTTTTCAAACATTTTCAAAATTGCTCAAAGCATCTTCTTAAGTAGTCTTTTATTACGTCAGTAAATACACATTTCTATCTGTTTCAATCAAGCTCTACATGGTAAATATCTAAACCGTGGGACAAAACTCCCCGTCAATCTCAATAATCTTTTCCACACTCTTCTTATACCCCTCCTCATTCTCAATCATCTCAACATACTCCGCAATCTTGGGAAACTCTGACTTCCAAGAGCCATTCTCAAAGCTTCCAAATTTGTCAAGCTCATCCTTGGCAGCAATCAACGGGAAGCTCAACAGAATGTCCGCGGCAGTGAGCTGTGGACCGCAGATATACTTGCCACCCGAAGTGGCGAGGTGACCCTCAATCATGGTAAGGTTAAGGCGCGTGTTGGGGAAGATGAAGGCAGAGAAGATGCGGTTGGCGAGAATAGTTGAGATGGGGCGGATGAAGAAGGGAACTTGGGGAGATTTGAGGGCTGTGAAACTGAATTAGTGACTGTTCGACGGCGAGACACAGTTAAACGTACCGCTGACAACGAGGGCCATGACCAGAGGAGGCATAAGAGTACCCTCACAATAGTGAAGGTAGTACTGATACCTCATCCACGCCTCAGTCTCACCACCAATCTTGCCCTCCATACCCTCCTTCCATCGCTGCGGCACCAGCCTCTTACCCTCAGGCACATTCTCCGCAAGATACTGAGTAATGAAGCCGCTCTCAGCTAAAGTGATAGGATCAGCGTCTTCAGCGGCTCCTGCCGCTCTGATCTGAATCACTGGCGACTTGCCCAGCGGATGCACTTTTTGCAGCTCTGGAGGTGCGAACATAGTCTTCTTGTCGCGGTGGAAAATCTCAAGCTCATAGGGCAGCTTGAGCTCTTGGAGCAGCCAGAGAATGCGCTGGGAGCGCGACTTGTCGAGCCTGATTCGGTCAGAATTAGAGAGCAGACCAGGATCACAATGTATCAATTGAGGCATACCAAAAGAGCTTGACGTAGGGCAATTCGTCTGAAGCCATGATCATGTACTGTTAAACGGTATGAAACGGCGGATTCAGGATGAATCAATTGACAATAATAGAAACAGAGTCTATGACAGCTTTATCTAAGAATGCTCGGGAGTCTCAAATTTATAACGTTATGGCCCATTAGTTTCGGCCAAGGTTCCAAATATGGCCCAGCCTAAATATGATATGCGACCATGATGCATCATCATATTTGGTTGGCTGGTCGATGCCGATCCATAAATAATGGAAGGACCGGGAGCATCACATGTGCCGAGTCCTCTGGTCGATCTGTTTGCTTAACTTCCATAGCAAGTAAGGTTATTTTCTCTGATTTATTTCGTCTTGCCTAGTCTCATACAAACAAAGGCCCCAATTTGCAAGCCTCTAGTCTAGTTACAGTATTTCTTTCTATGCCGCTCCCAGATGCTGCCTATTGCCTGCCATGTGATGCGATGCATTTCTCTTCCTGAACCCTTTCCACAAAAGCAAATATAGGGAACCAAACGCCTGCTGCTGTAAGACTCCTTCAATCCAGGCTTTGCGCCAAAATCAACACGCTGAGACCACCTCTGAGTCCGCTGTAAAAACCATCAATATCCTTTTCTGGATTTTCACCATGTCTTCTTCCTCTTTGATGTGTAATTGACCCACACGTCTAGCAACGTTTTGATACGAAATTGTGACTACCTTGTTAGCAATACAGGGCTTTCTTCATCGACGTCGAGACTTTGCTGCTGGGGCTGGGGCGTCGTTAACAGCCTCCCGCTTTCGGGTCGGCTTTCGAGATCTGGGTGGCGGTGGGGGATCACTGTGTAAGTGCCCTACTTCCTCCAAGGCAGTCGTGTTCTCCCACTGAAGACTGCGATAATTGGGCGTCTCAGGCGACTTGTCTCTGATTCGCGTGCTCATTCGCTTGTGATTCTCCTCCTTCTTATCACCATCTCCCTCCTTCGAGAGGTAGGCCTTGCGGCTCTCCATATGTTTGGCGATCTTGTCTTTAAAGTTCAAGAGTTCCTTTCGAAGCTTGAGTTCGTTGAACCCACGAGGATCCAACCATTTGATGAGCTCATCGACATGCGCAGGCTCCGAGATGTAACCCCACTGATGAGCGTTGAAGACGCTGGTGTTCGCCTCTTCCATGGCTTTGCGCTCAGGAACAGTCATGTTAAATTTTGCTTTGTACTCTTCCTGAAGATCAGCAGGCAGGTCGATATATCCTTCTCGCTCGAGCTCGTCAGGTCCTTGAACCCAAATCAGGCCGTTGGCGTAGTCTGCCGATGCAGTCGAGCTATCTGGAAGACCACCGTACGGCATGCCGTTTCGTTCAAACCAATAGTAACGGTTCCAGAAGCGATCCTTGCCGAGGACTCGCGTTCGAGGACAGTCAGCTTCGCGCAGATCGTTCTCGATAACAGCAATCTCCTCTTCGCACTTTTTGATGACTTCTTCCTTCTTCTGGATATCTTTCAGGAGCTTGGTGAACTGCTTTGATTGAGTTGGGGGTTTGGGCGTCTTGGCCGCCTTAGCAGCCTTTTCCTTCTTGCGAGCCTCTTCTTCCTCTTGCTTGCGCTGCTTAGCCGTCTGAGGTCGCCGACGTTTGCGAGCCGATGGATCATCCTCTGTTTCTTCGCCATCTGCCCCTCGTGATATAATAGAATCCTCAGGGTCAGCCATTTTTACGTCACCATCGTCTTCCTTTGGTGGAGAAGGAGGCATGTTCTCTGGTAGTAGAATCTTTTTCTGCTCATTCAGCTGACGCAAATCTTCAATGCTGCGCAAGTTGTTAGCATCCACCGCCATCTGGGGACCTGGACTCAAGAACTTACGCTTGCTTGCGCTGTCGTTGCCATTCAATCCTCTCTTTACGGTAAGTGGTCATGGTTTCGCTGCAATCTTCCATGTAGCCTCGCATAGCCTTGGTCTCAGTGGTCAACATGCAGATTATCTGCAAAGCTTTGACACGTTGGTTGACATCGAGTTGGGCATATCGCTGCTTGACCGTTTCTTGGGTGGCATCAACCCCAGCGGGCACAAGGAGATGCAAGAGCTCCTCGCAAACTTCGTGCTTACGTTCGTTCTTTGATAACTGGTGAAGGAGACCAACCATGATCCGCTCCCAACCGCCGTTGGTGAAATCTCGCTTTCGCAGATGCTCGATCCAGTCATAATCCTTGAGAAGCTGCTCAGCGCGATGCTTAGTCTCTTCTTCGCTTTCCTTCTCAGCGGCCGCGGCCTCAGCAGCTAAGCGCTCCGCCTCCGCCTTGGCGAGGCTGCTGCGAGTAGCTCGCCCGATTGGCTTGGCTTCTGGCTCAGGAGTAGGTAAAGCGCTGGCGTCTTCATCACTATCCTCGTCGCTATCTTCTTCATCGACTTCGGGCAGGGTAATGCGAACCTTGCCACCGTCGGCTTCGGAGTCCACCAAGATCTTCAAAACTGAGCAATGAATCTCGTCGAATAATTGAATCGGAACCTCCTCTGAGGCAACACACAGGGTCTCAACATAATCGTCGAAAGTGAATGAGTCCAACTTGAACACTTCGCAGTACACATTGAGAGTATCCCAAGTCTCGAGCAGCGGGCCAATCGATTCCATGTCAATCTTGTCACAGAACTCGCTCTGTGGCCTATCGTCGTTTTCAACCTTGACAGGCGGGTTTCTGCAGAGAAATTTAAGTGGTGGACGCTTGCGATCATCTCGAGGCTCTAATTGCAAATCTTCGATAGGGTATTTTGGGGGAGGAGGTGGCGGAGGTGGCGGCGTCGGCTCACGCTGAACTGGTGTCTGAATACCATAGTCCGAGGGAGAACTGAATGGATTACCACCGTGAACAGGCATGTTGAGCGGCCATTTCAGACCCTTAGACCCGGATCCTGGTTGACCAGGTTTCACTTTGCTCTTGGGAGCTGGCTTGAGTTCCGGCAGACGTACTGGGCCAGAATGAAGTGTAGAAGTCAATTCATGACCGTTTGTCTCATGATTGAGGTGTGCTCGCTTTTGCGCCTGGAGCTGTTTACGCTCCATAACCTTGGTGTCGTATCGAAGGTGCGGAGGGACGCGAGTATCGATGTGATACTGACTCGCATAATCATGCTTCACTAACCAAGGTGCGCCGTTCCATGCATCACGAGTGACAGTCTTCTTAATGAAAGATCTGAGCATGGCTTTAGTGAAGATACCGCGGTCTCGACAGATGTGCTCATCTGTTACAATTGTGTCTTGTTCTGTGTCCTTGAGATCCACCAGATAGCGGGTTGTAGGTAAAGAGTGAGTTCCATCAGGAAGCGCACGGGGACCAAATGTTGTCTTGTCGCGGACCAATCCGTGAGCACGATCACCTCCCTTCATGGTCACTGTGACCTCTTCACCAGGGTAATAGTCATGCTTAAACTCGTCGTAGATTTGATCAACGAGGTTGTCCAGGCGAGAAACGGTCTGAAATTGCACCTTACGCAATATAGGACCTTTGAGCGCCTCAGGAAATGAAGCCTCGACTTCTTTGCCACCAGCCAGCTAAATTAAAATGTCAGCCGTTGATTGTCAATAAACTTTTTGAGACGAACCTCGCTCTTGAGAGCCTCAAAAAAAGTCAGACCGGAGTGGCCTGTAATCTGATCGTTAAAGCGACGCTACGAGATGGGTAAGCGAGGGATGTCTAGATGCGGACCAAACATCATGGCTAACCTGTTTATAGAAATCCATGCTAAGAGTTGTATAAGTAAAGTGTATTTGAACTTAGACGAGGAATAGCACTTACCGATCGAGGTAGTCCTCATATGAGGTAAAAATCTCCCCTGTTTGAGGAATATGCCAGACCTATTGCTGTTCAGCCATTGTACAAAACCTATAGCTATGTGATGTAAGCCGTACCTCAGTATTCTCATCCTCGATCTCCTCGGCCGGCAAGAAGCGGACGGGTTTACGTTTGAAGAGGACCTTGTGATATTAGTTCAACAAAGGGGAAGTGGTCAAAACACAAGCAACAGAAGCGCGTACCATGGTCAAGTAATCGAGGCACAGGCGGCCGATTCGGATGTACAATAGAAACCACCTGCAAGGCTGAGAGGTGTAGCCTTCCCCCACTAAGATTGAAAGTTGAAACTGATGCTATACGGTAGCATGAGCACGGGGGGGATTGTGGTGGAAGATGCGACAACAAGAATCGTGCTAAGGCGTAATTTGGGGTCGTTTCGATTTGCGTGGGCGGATCGAGAAGAACGCGGGCGCGCAAGTGGGAAGTCGGGGGTGGGCTTCTTCTCGAGCTGGAGTCCGGAGCTGAACGACTTACACGAAGATCGAGAGGCTGAAGCAGGTATAAGACACGAAAAAGATGATATATGCGATATCTTGGCTAATGCACACACGTTGTCGAGGTAGAGACCAATTGTGGACGTGACCAGAGTGAGAAGAATGATGTCGGAAGAAAAGAAGAATCTAAAGAAGGAAAAGAAGCGGGCTACGAGTACGCGACCTGGCGGGAGGGAGTTTAACGGGCGAGCGAGCCCAGGTCCCGGCAGCACGGTGGGTCACTGGGAGCAGAGAGATACCCGGGCCGCCACTAAGATATGGGTTATGATTCAGTCACTGACAAGTACAGGTACTTGAAGTCAATGCCGTCCCTGCCCTGCCTGCCACATTAGGGTCCCGAGCATGCTTTGATGAAGAATGCGGCTGCAGATACCCGAGGGTGAAAGACCAGCAAAGGTACGTAGTAACTAGAATATGGAAGAACTGATGTATCAAATATATATATGACATATTACAGTATAAAAACTACATACTGCTCTAGTATTCAGTGCTCAATATTTTGAAGTCAACATCTTAAGCGCGTCAAAATGTCTTGTCATGTCCCAGCTTTTTTTTAGTTTAGCTCCTCATGGATCCGTTCCATTCTCTCCACCTCCCACCCCTGTCGGCCCGCGGCCCTCCTCCTCCTCGTCTAAGATCCATCATTCAACTTTGCCCGCCTATAAAACAAGCGTAACTCAACTTTTTGCCCACGTTCTTGGACTCTATATAATCCTCACGTCACTCTGCACCCCAAAAACATAGAGTGAAGAACATATTCTATGTGTTTGGGAAGGTATGTCCAATATAGCTTACTATCGAAATTCTTCTGGAAATCCTCCAGACCGTCATCTTGGGACGCCAAGTAAGCTTCTGATGTAACAACTACTCACGATAAGCACCAACAAAGGACATTGGAGGTTGACAGAGCCTCTTAAGATAGTAGTCTCGCAATGCAAAGAGGATATACCAAAAGTTCACGGAATTGATAATGCATCATGACATAGAACAAGAGCCTCTCCGGCCTCTCCCTCAAACGCGTCGTGTAAGTCATATTGGAATTATATGCAACGCTGTCGTTTCACAAACACCTCCAAATGAACCCCGGGAGTTCTTTTCCGCGTAGACCATCTATCATGTTTACGAATTTCTAGTCACAACTAGAATTGTTACTATGCCACCGCCAAAGCCGGAGCCAGTGCCTTCTCCAGGGGGGCTCTCCTAGCTTTGCACTCCAAGAAGCTCCACAATTGAGGTCGCAAGATATTTTATAGTTACCTGCCACTGCCTAAGCACCTTTGATTTGGAAAAGCTGGATAGAATGGTAAAAGAAAATGGTAAATGGACCTGAGGAACCAGACTCTCTGGGTTTGCCCTACAAGCAATTTGAGGTCTTTGGAGCAAGCCCCTGACAGTGATTATAGCAACTGCCAAACGATCGACAGAGTGATTCATTTTACCTCGAGAACATGTGAGATTAGTTGCTTGATGTATCTCAAGGAAAGATATGAAATCTATTGGGTATCTAAACATTTACATCTCACGCCGTGAAATAAACCACCATATAGCCCACCCAGCTTCCAACTACACCAATCGCAGTGTACGAGCTCGTAAACATCAACGGAAGGAATTCATAGCTCTTACCAAATACGATCTGGTGTATGAGTGAGCAATACAGAATGAGTGGAATACTCACGGCAATGTACAATGTGCTGAATCGGTCCAATAGGAAGATCCTAGGTTTATTAGAAGCAGGGGCAAGACGATCAAAGGCCATGAGGAAGACCACAAGCCAGGTAATAGTATAGATGGTCTTGATAGGGAATTCTGCGGGCGTGAAAAGTAGTGGGAACAGTGATACGTGACCGGCAACAGCCAGCGGCCGGAAGGCTCCGAGATGACGTCTGTCTCGAAGGGCGATAAGGCTGAAGGGGATGATGACAAGAAGAATGGCCTTCTCATGAACATGCCAGCCAAACAGGAAAGAGGCATAACCACACAGGGTGACAGCGCCGATAAAAGTCTCCCAGGTCGGTTGAGAGAAGAGCTTGATAAGAGGCAGGACCTGGAAAAACAGTGTAAGAAGAAAACATGTCCTTGGGCTGATTTCAGGCAGGACAGCAAAAGCTGTATCTCCAACTAAGCCGCGAGTGACACTTTGCAACGCGTTCTTGTCGACGGCCCAGCCAACACGTGGAGCAACTACAGAATGTTAGACACCATAGGTAGCTGGTCTTGGTGAAGATGGAATTTACCGTGAATCAAGACCCGATCAGCAAAAGAGTAGAGAGCCCAGACGTTAGGGGCCCAGTAGGCGTGGCAGAGGCCACGAGAGAAGGGAAATAGTCGGCTCAGAAGCTGAGGGATCTGATTCATAGCTGCGAATGGCCCAAAAGCAGCCCCAAAAATTGTTCCAATACCCAAACCGAGCTTGACGGAGTTCAAAAACCGGATGCGGAAGATAGACTTCGATGACAAGCAGTATGCTCGTAGGAGATATACAAAATAAGCTGGCGCCAAGTACAAGTAAATGTGCTTGAAACACAGAAGCGCAGCAAAGATAAGTCCACTGGTCAATAGCTCATTCTTGTCGCGTGCCATAACAAGAGACATGACGAGGATTCCGTACATGAAGCCATTGTACTGGAAGTGAATATGGTCGATAATGAGCAGGCCAGGAGAAAGGATGATAGAGAGAGCAGCGACATGAGCTGCACGACGGGATTTCAGAGGCGCATTGTCGATAAAAGTCTGAAGGGCCCAGACAAGAACAAGCTCGGTGATGATAACAGAAGTACGCTGGAAGTAGACGGTCTGCCAGCTCTCGTAGTCAAGGTTGTAGACTTTGACCATGAGGGGATCGACGAGCCGAGCGACGTGAGCGAGGATCCATTCAAAGTAGGCGAAGAAGGGCGGGTAATCCAGAGTCCATTCTGACGTCTTTTCGAAGTACCATTTTTCTAGAGGGAGACTGTTCGTGATGGCGAGCCAATTGCGATGGACTTCAAAGTCGGTCGATTTGCTGTTCATGGTGATGAGTAAATGGAACGCGACGGGCAATGGGCACTCACTATGCGGGGAACAGGAGGATTTTGAAAGCTGCAGCCACAAGCGCAGTCTGCGCAAGTGTTGGATGATGTTCGCTCATGATGCGCGGTCACTATTTGTGTTGTCGCGGAGCTGGAGATGGCCTCATGGCCCTTTGTTCTGTTGGATTAGTTGGACACAAGTCATGACGCGAAGGAGATTGGCTCGTGTTCTTTTTGGATGTGAGGTGGTTTGTCAAGCACCTGTCTCCACTAAAATATCCTAGCAACTACCTTACCTTAGGTATTAAGTTCATTGTGTTTGACAGCTAACTACCTAAACTTAGGACCTAATCCTGAGGGATAAAAAAAAAACCTTAGGCAAGCCTATGCTAAAGGTAATTTTAGGCTAGCTTAAGCCGGTTTATTTTGTAACCCTGACTGATTATCTGATTGGAAGTTTTCTTGCTCCTGGAGGCTGTGTTATCTCTGGGGTACAATAGAGCCTCAAATATTCAAATCAGTTTGGAATAGACTTTGCTCAATTGTTGAATTTATTGTTTTTCAACTAAATTTAACACAAGTATAAGTAAATGAGATAGACCAGGACGTTAACACCATATAGGAATGCACAATGGTCTCTAGGAACTCTTCTATCTATGCATGTCCAGACTGGGATCTTGTTACATAGTCACTTGCAGGGGTATAGCTTTGACTTTCACGCTCTGGTTATGAACAGACAATAGCTCCATGAGGATCAATCGTCTCTTTGATTCTCTTGCAAAGCAATTGTAGTTGTTAGTTGATCCTTAAACACCCTGAAAGGAGTTCACCGTCTTCTCTTTCAAGTTACCGACGGCCCGAGCTCTTTTCCCCGTCTTCTCTCATCGTTCGTTAACAAATCCGCCAATGATGCTCTCTATCGAGCTTCTTCAAGCCACGTCACTCCAGTTAGTTTGCGCCACAGAGCCCTTTTCAAGGCTGAGCTAAGAGATCGCATGTGGCTTCCTCAACCCAGTGTCTCCTTCTCATGAGACTCGTTTTTTTCTTTTGCATTTTTCGTCTGAGCATCAATTGATAAAGTCTTCATTTCTCTATTACTCAGAATTATCGTACTGCTTGGATTGTCATGAACGCTAATTCTTAACCGTTTACTCTACTGAACCCCCGCTCTAAACTCCAACCTCCAAAGTATACGCTTTCCAGGGGCTGCATAGTGCAAAGTGTCCTTAGACCTCAGCCTCGCCTCCACCAAACTCGGCTCATTCCCTTAACCTCCCGAGCTCTTTTTTCCGCGACCCTCACTTGGGAAAAAGGAGTGAGCCATTGCGCAGGTGTCGAGTCTTTTATTGTCTGCTGTTGAATACTGTTCTATCCTTGTTCTTATTTCGTCCTTCGTCTATTAGAGCTACCTACGTCTTCCCGCTATGAAGGCCTCTTTCTCTTTGGCTGCGCTGCTGGCAGCAAGCCTGTCGCAGGCTCAATATCTCATCAGTGAGCTTAGTTTTGGTCATGCTGGAAGGTTTGTTCTACCTCCTATACTTGTGTGTCACTGCAAAATCCAAGGATGTCGCTAACTCTGCATCTCTAGGATAAGCCCACCTGAAGCTCGTGGACAGATTCCCAACTTTGCTGTCCAAGGCAACCCAAACACGCCCGAGGTCTTGTCGAACCGAATTATCTTGACGCCGCTTGCTCCCGGTAACCAACGAGGCGCCGTCTGGGGTCAGCAACCTTTGCTCCGCAACCAATGGATCGCCGATGTCGACTTTCGAGCTAACGGGCCTGATCGTGGCCGTGGTAACCTCAACATCTGGCTTGTTCGCAACGGTCCTGCTACGATCGGCTCAGGAAGTATCTATACCGTCGGAAAGTTCGATGGCTTGGCTTTGGTTATCGATACTTCTGGTGGTTCAAGTGGTATGGTTCGAGGATTCTTGAACGATGGAAACACCGATTATTCGAGACAAAGCAATGTCGATGAGCTCTCATTCGGCCACTGCCCTTACAACTATCGCAACCTTGGTCGACCTTCACAAGTCAAGCTTCGACAGACTGCCAAGACATTCCGTGTTGAGTTGGATGGTAACCTGTGCTTTGAGTCAGACAAATTCAGTATTCCCACCGGTTATCAGTTCGGTGTAACTGCTGCGACCCCCGATAACCCTGATTCTTTTGAAGTCTTCAAGATGGTTGTCATGGCTGATAACAGCGACAGTGGCGCCGTTCGAGACCCTCCTAAGCAGAACCAAAACCAAGGCCAGAACCAGAATCAGGGCCGTGTCCCACCCGCCAGGGATACCTCCAGCGGTAACAACAAGGGGAACGATGGCGAGTATGCAGATGAGGACCCTGATATCTTCCAGACCTCCAAGGCCCAGTTCATGGATCTGCATAACCGCCTTCAGAACACTAACCACCAGCTTGCCTCTCTGCAGCGCACATCTTCTCGTCACCAACAGCAGGATGAGAAGCGTCACGAGGACTTGACTGCTCTGATTGGACAGCTTCGCGCAGATATGCGCAAGCTCGACGACATCACTGCTCTGCACAGCCGTGTCATGGAGCTCGAGAAGGATATTCAGGGTCTCCGAAAGGAACTCAACCGCAAGCTGCAGTCTACCGAGCGCACCTTCAAGGATTCGCTCTCTGACCACCATGCCTCATTGTCACAGACTGTCATGGCCAAGACCCCAGGCCACCGCTTCCTCATCTTTGTCTTCCTGGGCACCCAGTGTCTTCTCGTGGCAGCTTATGTAGTTTACAAGAGACGACGCTCATCCATGCCTAAGAAGTACCTGTAAGTTTGATGAATAGAGAAAAGAGGGTGGAGCTCGGGTAAGGGGGCGGACCAGTTTTTAGGATAGTGAAGGTTGTTTGACGTCACACCTTGTTCCTTGTATCACTGTGTTTTGTAAATGAGATGCATGAGCCGTATGTACAGTGAGAGTTTTATGTTAGCAAAAACAAACGAGCATGATGATTCAAAAATGTCACAATTCAAAATTGCAAATCCGGAAGGCTATATGTCAGAAATTAATTCTCACTGAACCAGATGGCTAACGTCATTAAACCAGTTCAAGAACCTAACTATTCGCATCCAAACATGAATATTCCAAATCCGCTTGCCTTGTTCGCTGGCGGTTTCAAGCTAAGTGCAAACGCTCATATAATCATTAAATTTTCTCGAAGCTGCCATTAACCACATCAAGCATCTCGTCACCCTTGGGCGCTGCAGAAGTCAAGTTCTCATAGCCTCCAGGTGTAACAAGGATATCATCTTCGATGCGAACACCACCAACAGGGTAGTATGTTTCGAGGAGCTCTCGATTAATGAACTTGGCATGTGATGGGTTGTTCAGGAAGTATCCCTCAATGAACGGGCGGCAGAAGTAGCTTCAACATATTAGCTCGTGCTCTTGAAGGATGTAGTTGTATTAGCACTCACATTCCTGGTTCGATAGTTACGATCATGTTAGGTTGAAGGGCCTGCCTGGGCTTTGTAGGCGGAGGGGATGAAGCCATACGATGCATGGCCACCAAAGCCGTAGCTGTTACCATCTCACGCTTTCCACCTTCAACGTGGAAGTTGTCCCTCATCAAGAGACGCTCATAACCAGTGACATCATGAACCTCAAGTCCGACATGGTGCCCGAGACCGTGAGGGAAGAAAGCGGCGACAGTACCTGCTTTTTGGATTTCCTCAAAGTTACCCTTCAAGAGACCCAACTTGCGCAAGCCCTGAAGCGCGACATCGCTAGCATGAAGCTGAAGCTCGTAGTAGATAGTGCCAGGTCGAACACGCGCTATACACTCTTCCTGCATGCGTTGCACAATGGAATAGATTGCAGCAGCTTCCTTAGAAAAAGAACCGCTAATAGGGAGGGTGCGAGTGATGTCGCTAGCATAACATTGATACTCACAGCCAGCATCAACAACGATCAATTGCTTGCCCTCGAGGGGTTGGTTGTTGGCCCCGTAGTGTAAGATTGAAGCATTCACACCGGCTCCAGCGATAATAGGATATGCCTGAGCATGCGCACCACGCGAAGTACAAGCCGCAAGAAGAACCGCTTCGACGTCCTGCTCATTACGCATGGTGAGAAGTCGTTCAGCCACAGCGCGGTGAGCTGCAGCAGAGATACGTGAAGCGCGGCGGATAAGGGCGACTTCGTAATCCGTCTTGATCACACGGGCTTCATCCATAGCAGGTCGCAGCTTGGAGCAGTTGATCTGGGTCTGTCCACGGGGACGATCATTAAGCTTAGGAGCTTGATCAGAATGAAGGACATAGAGAGTCTTCTCAGGACGAAGCTGGCCGTGAAGGAATTTGGATAGTTGAGCCGTATATCGGACATCATCGACGTCGTATTTACGCATAGCCTCTGCTGCGTCAGGTGTTGGGCCATGATACAAGACTTGTCGCGGCTCAGCGTATGGAATCCAGAGGGTGAGACGGTCCATAGCGATTTCGTAAGTGACAGCACAGTCAGGAAAATCAACACCTGTCATGTAGTAGAAGCTAAGATGTTGTCAGCATGATTTCTTCATGAGGAATTGTACGTCATACTATCGGCGTTGCTTGAAAGGAGGCGACTGGTCTGAGTCCTCGTAGAGCCGTGTAGGCTCACCAGGAAGATAGATGAGTCCATCAGTAACGCCGAGCTCTTTGACAACCTTTCGCGCATGGAGTTTTGCTTCAGATTACATTAGAATTCGTCCCAGTGCAGAGATTCAGGATGGAGCTCCTTTAAACATACCGGGGTACTTGTTACCGCTGCTGCTTTTACCGCTGGGGTCATCATCACTTTTCTTCACATCAACACACCTGTTACGAAGCTTGGGTCAGTAATTTGAGCATCACGCTATATCTCGGAGACTTCAAGAGAACCGTAACAACTCACAGAGCGTCAAATTCGTCCTCAAGCACAAACTCGTAGCTAATCGATCTTCTTTCACGTGCTTGAGGCCTCTGCTCCCCGCAGACAGGCTTTGGTGGCGTTATCGGGGGTGCCATCTGCGAGCACTATAAATACAGTAGAGTCTTAGTAGTTGACGCGTACGTATAATCGAATGAGTGTGTTATAAAATGGGCGAGATCACCGAAGAGGACTGTTAAAGAATATGTGTTGTTTTTTTAAAAAGGAAGCTGAAGTTTCATGTGATAACACATACACTAATAGCGACAGTTACAGTAACAATCCGTCCGTAATCAGTCAGCCACCTTCTCCCATATCGCTACCTTGCGGTGCTCATCGGGAGTGGTCACAGCGTATCGCAGCCCCCCGATAACGCCCTTACAAGCCAGGAGGGTGTCAGAAGACTCATGGCTCTAAAATAGAAGACAAAAATAAAGTAATCAAAAAAGCCCTTAAATTTACCCTAAGTTAGCATAAGTTTACCTAAGTATTTTTATCACTTAGGACTAAGGTCTTAAGTTTTCTGCCATCCCTTAGCCCTCCAAGCCTGAGTGTACTAATTCATCGATCTCATGACGCAACCAGATCGATAAATGGACATTTTAGCCCGACATGCAATTGTCGAGAATCCATATTAGGTTACGGGACGATCCGATCTCTTATCCGTAAATAATTGCTTCAGTGGCTGAATCCAGTTAAGCCAGCAACACGTCAATAATCCGGTCAATGACTTTCAAAATGCTCATGTGCCTCATGGCAAGTCTCATACGATGATTCTATGCTTCTGCTGGATTCACTGTCGTGCTAGCGGGTCCTCTAGTGGAGAGGAGCACATTTAAGATACGAGCCACCTGATCGCGATAAAGAAGCGCCAGTCATCCTTGGTGATGTTTGTAAACATCTTTCGGACTAAGAATTATTTATTAGTTTTCCGCGGAGTTTCTTACTAAAATCTGAAAGAGGCATACCCGAGAGAGTCAGTAGTAGTTATTACTTGGATTAGTTTTGTTTGACGTACTCCGCTGCGGTCGTTCCTCGATATGTGTGTGAGGATTTGCTTGGTCACAAGTTAGGTCACATCAATAAGAAGCGTACTTCAAGTTGGGTGATATGTACCAAGTAGATGAGACTTATTTTTCGGATTCCTGATGATGCTTCTGCTTGGGAAGGAAGGAAAGTAGGTAAAGGAAGGAAGTCGAGGAAGGGTTAGAAAACGGATGCTAGCACCTTATGCTTATTGTATCCAAGGCTTAATGTGTGTGATTCATATCCCTAGGATATCTGTCGTGAATGTCAGATACATAAAAGAAGTGTCAGGCTAAATACAGATACAGACACACATACATAATTCCAACCCTACAAAAGTGTAAGTGAGTATATTTAGTATAATTTATGGTTCAGTAAGTATAGACTTTCTGATTCAAACATCATCTGATTGAAGCAGCAAGATAAACAAAACCCAGAGCCATAATGAAACTTAAGTCTTGCACGAAATTTTACTTGATCTTGGGTAACCGTCCTCCGTAGATGCCGAGCAATTCAATCTTGAGTTTCATCGAATAGAGGTTTGATGCCTTGTTGCCGCAGGAAATTGGTGGTAAAGCTGATAACGTGGAGGACAATATCGACGAACACGTTCCCCATGTTTATAGTGAAGAGTTGCCAGAGACTATTGGCCATCCAGAATATACAATCTCTTTGGGAATCTCCTGGCCCTGTTTGCCATCCCAATTCCACTGCAAGGAGAAAGATAGCATCACGCGGAACTCTGTTGTTGATAGTATGGTCTCCGAGAGCATTGTCTTTCAAGGTCTCGCAAATGCCATTGAAGAAAGGGGGAGTGGGGAAAGTCATGATCCGGCGTGGTAGATCCATCAGCTTCCAGTGCTCCTATCCTTATGTAAGATATACTGATACAGGCAAACAGTTATTATAACTTAAAATGCGGCAACTGATGTCCTTGGGCATCCTTAGAGGTGAACGCTATTAGGGTCATGGATAGCTTGCAAAGTAGCTCTTCGAGTTGCTCAAGTGAGGGGGCAGGAGGTGGAAATCGAAAGGCCCGTCCAGGTCTTCTCTGTTCTGCACAGTCGAGAGAGCGCCTGAACCATGTCGGTAAGATCAAAAGAGGTACCAAACATGTAACAAGAACAATACTAGACTGTAGGGCTGGTTGATGATACAATATCGACAGGACGATCAACATTACGTTGAGTGTCGGATCAATGATCTACAGCATTAGCAACCATATTATCAGGCGCCGCCTCGATACAATTAGCAGCACCATCCAGCTGAGCGTTGCGTCCAGGAGCTCCAGTATCATCCATAGCCATAGGCTCAGGTTAGCCATCAGAACCACTCTCATCGTTGTCTCGGCCTGTGTGAGCATTGTCAGAAGACTATCAGCTATATCAGTCCACAGACAACGTGGCCATCTTCTTCCATATCCGATTCTGGGACTAGTTTGGCAGCTCTATCGCACTCCTTCTAGAAGTCATTGATTTTTTTGCGCGCCATAGTCGCACATGGTGGATTCCAGACATTCCGACAATGCGCTCAGTCACCCACTCTTTGTGGTAAACGAGGTGGGAGTGAAGCCTCTTAGGAAGGGCGACAAGCACACAGAACTGTCCACTCCTGTCGAAGAGGACATGGAATGCTCCACCTTGGCTGCTCAACTTGCGGATGACGATCAAGCAACTCGGCATTGCAGACACAAGAACGTGGTGGCAAGGCTGCCTCCAGGTGTCAGAAGACTTAAGAGCTAAATCAAGGTAAGAAAATGAACTAATCAGAAGCCTTCTAAATTTACCTAAGTATTTCGTCACTTAGGATCAAGGTCTTGGGTTTTCTGCTACTATCTAGGACCAGTGAGGCCGGAGAGGTTCTGAGCAGATGCCACAATCGTTTCGAAACTTCCTTTCGGAGCTTAGGGTAATGGTTCGTAGTGCATCATGGCCTTGGCCTTCATCGCCCTTTCGTTCTGCCCAGTGGCATAGCGTCAGCCACGAGGGTGAAAAGCGATGTCCAGTTGTAAGTTCGCCATTGCTAGCGGACGACTGAATGAAGTTAGTATCTGGGGCCATAAATAAGGGTTTAGAGTAGGCAGGTGGCGAGGATAAGTTGTTCAAACAATAGGGGGGCTCAGGAACAATAGAAAACAGCAGAAAGTAGGTGATGAAGCTGGGATGAAGGACAGAGACAATAACAGAAATCTGCACTCACGACCGATGCTATTAAGCCCTGCGATGGTGATGTTTAGTTGAAAGCTGGAAGACAAATGATTTAGTTTTGTTTTCGCCCTATCAATATCCCTCCGTAAGATAGAAATGTTCGATGAAAGATTAAAAATGTGTTGACGTATGTCAGGTAGACGCAGTGGCTTTAGCTGGTCAGGTAGTCCAGTAGGGGAGGATCTAGCTTAAATCTAGTGTGTTAATCCGCTTTAAATTTGGTGTCAATACACTATAATTCATGCGAATGACTACGGAGCGACAGAGAAGCTGAGAACCCTTTTTTATTCAGCTTCCCTTCCTCGTTCACATCAACTCAATAGACAATCCAATGTTTGTCCGAATATACATACACCAAATCCAGCCGCCATCTATGTGCATTGGCCATCTCTAAGAACGCAATCATTGCCTTGCCATACTCTTCAGCCCGTGGTATCCTAGCCTCTTTAACAATCCAAGCACTCCATAACAAATCAAAATCGCTCTTCCCATGAAATAAAAATCAAGATCAAAATCAATAGCCGACGCCTCGCGCGCTTTCCGTTCTCCCGTATCGTGAATGGGTATCAAATGTAGCGACCGTTACATTCCTTGGAATCCTCCTCTTCCAGAGCCAAAGAAGCCTCCCCAATCCGCCTGCATGCCCTGTTCTGTAAACATCTGTTGTATTTGTCTCTCTTGGTGCCGTTGTGCGTGCGCTCGTCGATTTGACATCGCATGTCCTTGATGAATCGCGTGCGTTTGTGAAACTGGTCGCCGTTGTTGCATCATCGGTTGGCCAGGCTGCAGTCCCATGATGGCAGACGGACTGGCGAACATCGGTTGGTGGCTCGATGCACTCATCATGGGCTGGCCCTGCTGATGCATCATGTAAGGCGGTGGCTGTCCAAAGATCTGGCTTTCCACGTCGTCAAAGGTTCCAGTGAGGAACAGTTGCATATCTTGGTTCTGGTCTCCCATGCTAGTAGGTTGGTCTGTCTTGCCCGGGAATCCCAGTTCCATCATAGGTTGGTTTGGATAAGCAAAAGGATCCTCAGATGGAAACATAAGCGAGTCGAGTTTGTTGACAGGGTTATGCATGCTAACCTGCTGTCCTGCGTAGGGGAATCGTTGAGTACTTGTTGCTGTGCTGCTGGTCGATTCTGGAGTGCTTCGCTGTATTTCAGGAGTCATGAAATCGCCAAAGTTGGCAGAGAAAGTGTTGTCTTGGAAGGCTGTCATGCCTCCTCCTGGCATATCCATCGTTCCTTGAGACAAGGTTGTAGGATATGAGCTTGTTGACATCTGGCTTGCACGAGTGAAATCAGCTGTTCCCATCGAAGACATGCTTGCAGGAATTGGCGTATGATGGGATGAAACAGATGATGGTCGTCCTGTAGGGGCGGATCGTTTCTTTGAAGGTGCTTGTCGTATTGTTCCAGCATCCAATTGCTCGGGTATTTGATCAAATAGAGCCTGTTGCAACAACGTCAGTAAAGATACAATGAGATCAGATATTTTGGTTATACCTTGAGAGCGCTGGTAAGTCGCTCAGCCGACTCGCTCTTCTCCGCAAGAGCTGCTATCATTTGCCTTCCGGCTCGAGCGTCTGCCAGGACTTCGCCAGACCCAGGTTTCTCGGGGTTTTCTGTAGCATAGAATACTAGTGAAAGAACAGCAAAGAATTCAGTGTACAACATGAACCAGTATGGTCCACTGAGTACTCGCTGTTTGCGGATCTCCAGTCCAATATGTACAATATTGCGGGAAACACTGATGGCAGCCGCTGCACATGCATATGATAGCTCATCAACCTTGTTTCCGTGACTCAACCGAGGAGAGACGTAATGAAGGAATGGTCGATACAGTACAAGTTGGACATGTGCATAGGCGAATCGCAGCAAATGGCGGATTCTGGACAGCGAGTTAGTATTGTCTTATGATATCATCGTAAATCTTCTTGCTATACTCACCGAACCGTCTCAATTGGTCCCTCACCGCTTGGGCGCCAATGCTGAGGTAGCCTTTCAAACCAAGAATGAAGCTCAGCCTCAATTTCCTTGATATGACCATAGCTGATCAGATAGGTGGAGGCAGGTTTGTTGTCCTTTGTAACACTTTGACCCTGTCCCTTTGTTGGATAGACGTATTTCGTGACCTTAAACAAGATTTCCATTAGTTCTGAATGAGCATTGAAAGCTTGGAAAAACGATGGTGATCCAGGCGGTGGTCGCAGAATTCCGGTACGTGTGATAAACTCGTCGTCAACTTCCAGTGGGAATGGTTGGTCGATATCGTCCACATTTAGAAGGAGAGGAAAGCCAAGTAACGTTGAAACATAAATGTCCATCTGTCGGACCACGTAGAATACACGTTTCCGGACTTCCTGCTCAATTGGGTCGATTTTTTCGTGTTGCAAATGTCGATGAAGGCCTATCCGGAGTGACGAGCGCAGTGCAATACCCACGAAGGAATAGCAGCTGCTGAGATTCGAGGTTGCTTGGAGAAAAAGAATGATAAATAGGAGAGCTTGTAGCGAAATGAGATCGCGACAATCGGTCATGTCGACTAAGACCGATCGCGCGGCATTGTAATATTTCAGACCTTCTTCCGCCGCATCTTGATAAGGCATGCTTCCGGGGTCGTTGTCGTCGAGATTGTTGTACATACATCCAAGAGCCATAACAGAAAAAAACAGTCCAAGGTATTGCGTTTCCTCCTTCGTTAGGTTGTCCAGTGGTCGTTCGTATATCTTGTCCATTTGCTCATAGAACGTTGGAACGTGAACGATTCGGACCAGACATGTCGCGCAGCTAAGGGAATAATAGCAGAGTTTCCGAGCGACATCCTTTGGTGGGAGCTCGGGGTAGTTTGGAACTGCTGAGAAGGGTGTTCCGACAGAAGATAATGAGGGCGAGTTCAGACCAGCCGGTCTTTCAGCACGAGGTAAGAAAGGGGTTTTCGAGGAAGAACCAAGCATGCCTCTAAAGTGATCCTTCATGCGTTTCAAGAACACGGCGCCGGAAGAGGTACCATGAAATTCCAAACTTCCCTTCTCGTCGATATCAAGCTGGCCAACAGAATCGATCATGGAAGTCAGGTGAGCTTCATTTTGCTCGGGCTGGGGTGGTGGTTGAGGAGGCTGTCGGGCCCTGGAGGCTTGGGCACGAGCATTTTCGCGATTGCGGAATTCTTGTTGGATGGCTGGATCAAGATTCGGATCGGCTAGATCGACGTCGGGCATAAATTTGTGAAGTAGAGATTCGGCGCGCTGTAATCGACTTTCCAGGGCTTCGATGTACTGTGGGGCCGGGTTTCTTCTCCTGTTTGAAGGTTTATCGTATGTGCATTCTGCGTGTAACGGTCAGCCACCGCGTGGTTTATAATGTATGAGGGTAAAAGTATATAAGAGCAAGCGATTGAGCGATAAATTGGATAGAAGCCGCGTACCATAACTATAGACGGAGCAGTGCGTGCATGGCTGCTTGCCGTCACACTTAATCTTCTTCCGTCGACATTCGTCGCAGGCGCGCGTTACTCGTCGTCGCTTTTGAATCGGTTGGGATGACGCGCCGGCTTGTGCGTTGCCATCTTCGTCCATTTCGTTGTCGGACTTGACACTCGCTGATGGCGACGGAGCATCATCGTGCCAGTCGTGAGACGACTGGCCAGCATCGTTATCAGCGACGTCCGGAGGCATGTCAAACTTGATTGAATCAGCAAAGGACCATGGAGTCAATTACTCAACATTGGCGACTTGAGGGGATAAGGCATTCAGGGTATGAAATTTGGAGTGTCTTGGCAAAGCATAGGGCCCCATCGCCGATTCAACTCTCAGATGGGACAGTTTCCTCGTAAGGATACAGCACAAGAGACAATATCGAATCTAATGCCAAGTAGAGAAGAGG
>PVQB02000943.1:0-47751 GCA_002980475.2 Fusarium beomiforme | reverse complement strand
CCTCTTAATAGTTCCTAGGGTTTATATGATAATCATAATGACTGGCCCTTCGAAACAGGGCAAGGCGACAAAGCGAGTTCAGTATCCTTAGATAGCCAAGCTGAACAGTACAGTATGTAAACAACCAACGTAATATATAATATAAGCGCCTTACCATTATACCACTTCAAGATAGTAAGTTCCCAGAGAATGGACTGTAGGTCTATAGACGCGTGAGTCCCTATAGCAGATAAGATAAAGAAGACTAGACTTATTAGCCGCAATAGCATTGCGACATGGAAGCCATTCAAATTTGGGATCGGCCCTGAGCTAACAGAATATGTCTTTTATCCTTTTCTTGTTGCGCACCGGTCGCAGGTTCTCTCGAGGTTCCTACTAAACACACCACGAGTATATATGGTTAATGCGTCTATTTATGGAGCTTTAAGGCTGCAGATACACATACATGATTGGCCACAGCAGATGAGAATTTAAGGGCCGCTATATTAGACGGTTTACTTCCTATAGTGGATACCATCAAGTACTGACAACACCTATTGTCACCGATGTTGGATAGTTACTATTGCCAGAAACGATGTTGCGGAAGGTGCAGACCACGATTGAGGCTAAGGCACAAATTTTCTGGCTCCTATGTCCGGCATAATTGAAAGCCACATGTGTATGTGATGTCTTTCGACCTTCCTTGCAGCGTATCGATTACTGCCATTGTCCGTGTTCCATTCATTTCTCAATAACGTCAACCGAACGGCAGTATCAAATGTGAGTTCAATTATATTACTGCGCTCCAAACCATTCTATCCATACTAGAAACTATTGAGTCTATATAGTTACGACCGTGTTGTCCTCCTGCGTCGAACATGATACAGACTGGATCGCCGCTTTTCTCACTTTATGCGTTGCATGTATGCGAGTATTCGAACACAAGATGCAATGGTCATTAAGAACACCCAATGCAAATACTCCTGTAAAGAACGGCGGTGGAAGCATAGGGGAAAACAACTCCGGCGGCTATGAACGCGACTTCTCTAGTCCTATCGACCTTGGCACGAAATTTACGTCTATCAATCGTGGGGACAATAGTTGGAAGAGGCCAAGTGCCGAACAACGTAGATGGGGAGAAGTCCAAATAGATGCAATATAACTATAAGAAGTTGATCAATTCAAATCTCAAATCCTGCTTGTAGCATCGTTCACATCATCGCTTGCCCACGATAGAATGACTGCCGTCTTTCAACCCATCTGGCGCGTATAAACTCAGCTCGCTTTTCAAGGTCTAACATAGTTCGGGGTACTACAGAATACTCAAACCCCACATCATTCAATAGCCCACAAAAGTCTCGAAATACCTGCACCCATTCATCTTCACTGCCAGGCATCAGTCGCATGCCATCGTCCATCAACCAAGGCGTGCCCGCTTCGCAAACCACGAACAACGAGTTTGCCATTCTAGCCTTTACCTCCATCCAAGTAGGCTCCAGCTGCATCTCGACCACCGCATCGGTAGAAACGTATCTTTTTGCATGGTGGAGTGGACTGGCTCACCGCCTTCTGCGGGGTGGCCTGACGGGGCCGACGAGTCTTTGGACCAATGAGAAGCGCAAAAAGTGCGGCACCCGTAAGCTTGCGGCACCCGTATCAAAATGGTGCGGCACCCCTATCCATTGCCTTCTCTATAAGGTGATCCATGGTTATGGGGAAAGAGGCCGAGGGCAACTCTGCTGCCTAGGAAGTAGTCGACCCTTAGTCTCCTTGCGCGTTATCCGAAGCGCGCCCCAGGGCATCCTCGCCGAGCAACCTGCCGACGGAGCCCAAGGCGCTGACACACATGTAAGTGACGAGCGCAGGCGCTCCAGTCGGAGTAACGTGGCCAGCCTAGAGCGCGGGCACGGCGCCGAGGGGTCGGACCTGCAGTAACATTGAATCCTGGATGGAGAGGCTGCTGTCAGCGGCCTTGCGCCTCTTCGGTGTAGCTGGTCAAAATCAGGCCCTGACAGTTTGACATTCAGAAAGCTCATGTTTCTCCTCGGTCTCGGCGCCGAAGGCCGAGTCTAGCATGCCGCGGAGGATGACGGATATGGACTGATGGAGGTCGATACCGTGATGCGGCGTTCACCACAACCTACTAGCCTGGTTTACCACCTAATCAGGCACACCATGCATTACCCCGCGAATTGACCCTTTCTGTTGACAGGGGATCAAGAGAGTCGGGTATCGTTTCGATGCCGGGGTTCTACCCCAGAGTAATATCGGTGATGAGCCATTGCGGGGCTATATGTAACTTCACAACCCATCACCATATGTTGGGGTTCAGTAGGCCCGGTTAGAATGCACGAGAGTCCAAATATGGGCATCATCTTGCAATACTTTTGGGTTAGTTCCTGGGCAGGTAGGCAATATTCTATGTCATAAAAATTACCCCCAAAGATATACTGCGATCTGAAGCCAAGTGCCGTGTTGAGGCCCTCCGCTCCAATCCTTGGAGATGCTAGTCATTCCACGAACCAGATCAATAACCAGATGTGAGTTCAACACAGAATCCCTCCAACCGGCCTGAAGGAAACAAGACTATCCCCTCTATAGTACCACCGATTCGTTGGATAAACATTACCGATTATACCCTCCACCACGGCCAATGCCCTATTTCAGAATCCTCAATGCGCCAATAAAGAATCACGAGAAGCCTCTTCGGACCGAACCAACGATAACATGTGATGCGGGGTGCATAACGAGAGATGAGCGATATGGATAGAGGGTATCTTTTGTCTTCAAGAGAAAGATAAATAGCCAGCCAGCTCCGCGTTATCAACAGTCAACTCCATCTACAACAACGCTACGCAACAACACTAACTAACCGACTTGGCCATCCATCGCCTGTTTTGAAAATGTTGAACACAGCTTTCCTCGCCTCTCTTTTCCTCATCCCATTGGCCATCGGCGCTCCGGCCGTTGAGATCGAGGAGCGCCAAGCGCCATGTCAAAATGTGCACATCTTCTTGGCTCGTGGCACTGACGAACCTTATCCGGGTCGCCAAAGCTCCCTTGCCTCGGCCATTTGCAGTGGCTTGCCTAGCTGTGGCTACGAGAACATCAATTACCCGGCTAATTTCAATACATACTGCACTTCGATATACGCTGGGATCACCGGCGGTCTGTCACAGATCACGGCATATGCGAATCGATGCCCTAATTCCAAAATAGTCCTGAGCGGCTATTCGCAGGGTGCTCAGCTCATTGGCGACATCCTTGGTGGCGGCGGTGGGCAGAGCTTGGGATGTACCCAGCAGTCCAACTCTGCGTTGAATCCTGCGACTTCGCCTGGCAATAAGAGTAAATCCTTCTCCTTAATTCGTATGGCGATAATGGTGTTCAGGCTCGAATGGCTAATCTCACCTGCATAGTTGCTGCTGCGCTGTTCTTTGGCGATCCTCGCCACGCTGCCAATCAGGCCTACAACACTGGTACTGGTGCTTCAAGGAACGGCGTAAGCAAATCAATGTGTCCTAGCAACGCCCGACAAAGAGTTGACATTGCCCCTTTAACAGATAAACCCTCGGAATGGTGCTCAACTGACCTCGCTGAACCGCTTTTCCAACAAAATCCGATCCTGGTGTTTGGCAGGCGATAATGTGTGCGCGCAGGGTACTGATCCAAACGCCCACACCTCCTACTTTAATGTGTTCTCTCAGGAGGCAGGTGCTTGGGTCAAGACTAAGGTCTAAGGGTTCTCTGGTTCCTTCAAGTTTGTGGCTGCTCCGCTACTCCCATGCTACGAAACCCACAAATTGTCTGTATAGCATGGGACTCGGCGTTACTTTTGCACCAAATTAATCCGAGAACAGTTGGTTTGCCTGAACGAGTACTTTAACATATGACGTCTAGTTAGTCTGTTTCCAATTTATACCCTTGAGCCAATTACTGCTCGTGAGTCTACGAGTTATGCGTATGAGCGGGTATGGCCGAGTACTACCTGACCCCGTTACATACTCATCTTGGTCATGCAAAGCGCGGCAGCAACTGAGCTTGAAGTCCATTTTTATGCTGTAGAACTAACAAACCCCATTTGTACGATTTCATCTGGAGGATGACAATTGACCCTAGTCCATCCAAGTAGCCTCATATGGTGTAGCATTATCGGGATAATGCAATGATGCAACCAACTCTCTCATCACGCCCCCAATGAGGAACAACCTCTGGTGAAGGAGTAGCCTGGACGAGAGAGATTTGATTAGGCTTAACATGCTCTTCGTCGTCCTCGTCATCGCTATCAGGAACTCGAGGAACAGTTGAAGCAGCTACGAGCTTTAAGTCGCGAAGTTCCTGAGACGGCTGAGGAGTTTCCGGCTGAAGACTAGCCAAAGCCGCGAGTGGCTTTGCGCCGCCGGAAGTTTTGTCCTTGTCAGACTTTTTATAACCTTTCAAGGAGACGATAAGGTCGTAGTAAGGATCGTTGACCTGCATTGCGAGCAGCGCAGCGCTGGGAGTGTCGTCGTCAAAGAACTTCTGCTTTTCACCCTTATCATTGGTGAACTCTTCCATGCCTTTGTAAACAATGTCCAGTTGCTGCTCTTCGAAGTACGGAGTACGCAAGATTCGTAGATCCGCGTCTGGATCGCCCTTGTCTTTGCCATCAACCAAAGATTTTGGGACGGTGCTCCAGACAAACCAGTTGTTCTCCGAACTCGGTAGCATGTCGAACTTCTTGAGAGAGACGTGATCTTCTTTCTCGTGCCATTTCTGATCCACAGTATACTGTTTCCTGATGGAAAGCTCTAGCTTATCACCGCCGAGGTACGGACCGGCAGCGAAGCGCTGCTGATGGGGAGGCTGCGTGAAGATTAATTGCTCTAGATCTTTGCCGGGGATACAATCAAGCAGTCCAAGCATAACACCATCTGCCACAATGTCGTGACTAAGAAGGGGTGCGCGACCAGTATCCTCCCCTACGGTTGTCACTCTGAGGTCTAGATACATGGTCACAAGATCCGAGCGCAGATAGAAGCCGTAGGTGGGAATTTGGGCATGATGAGTCTGCTGGGAAGGGATATACTCTAAGAAACGATTAATACCCCATTTGATGGCAGCTCGATCCATGTCCTGGCCCATATGATTTGCCAGACTCAAAGCCCCATCAACCATGGCATCAACCCAGTTCGGATCAATGTAGAAAAAGCGCAAAGCTTCTGGGGGAGATGGCTTGGGTCTGAGATGAGATAGTGTGCGGGCACTCTATCAAGAAACATGCGATCGACGATCCAAGATAAAACGACCATCCAGTCGGTCGAAACGGGGTCATTTGTCTCATCTTACATCTTTCCATCCTTGCCCATGGAAAGCTCCTTTACAGCCTGTTCGGCCCTTCCTTGATATGTGTCCTGAACAAGCTTGGAAGCGAAGCCGAGTTTGGGGTACTCCTTTTCGGTGAGCTGTGGCCTATACCAACGCTTCTGAGCTCCTCCAGGGCTGAACTCAGCACCACCATCCTCATCCGAGTCAGGTGGGGTGGGAGACTGAATCTGCTGCAGCCTTTCAATAGTATCTTGCAAGCTTTTTAGAACATCGACCTTGCTACGATAACTATTGTCAGATGATCCTGTCTTTGTAACTGCGTCAATCTTGGAATCTTTCATCGCTTTTCGGCGGATGATAGATCGTAGACGAGAAAGGGCGGCTACATAGGCGCGATCTCCAAGAGCCAAAGTACGACCTATCTGCCAAGCTATCGAGTAGCTTATGTCCATCAGGCCTACTTCTTTATCCATAATCTGGAAGACTTGACCCGAGTTGGAGCACCGACTGAACTGGTCATTGCGGGCGACTCTGGTAGGCGTAAAAGGTCCTCGATACAAGGCCACGGTCTTCTCACCAGTCTGGACGCGGTACTTGACCAGTGAATAGCCGTCTTTGATTCGAGTTCCCAGTCGGGCAGCTACTTTATCGCTGGATGATTCCAAAGGTTCGAAGACGCTTTCCAAAGGGCGAAGGACGTTGAGTTCCCGTCCAAGATGTACAAACGCATCGTAAACGTTTAGCTGCCCAGGCGGAAGAACCGTGTAGGTCCAACTATGGAGTGAACAAAGTCCAACATAGTCTTTCCCAGCTGCTGGCCACGACATCTCCTCGATACCTTCAATAGAGACAAGATGTACAAAGACATTGGCAGCGGTGGGATTGTTCAGCGGCCCGCAACGGTTGCTGATGACAACTGAGAAGCCATGATGACGCTCAAGCCTTGGATGTGGGGAGCAACATTGACAACTTTGCGAACCGGCTTCCTGGCAATTCTATTACCCTGAATTCCGTTCCAACGGGCAACGATGAAAATGTCATTCAGTTCGATGACAGTGACGGTCTAGCGAAATGGATGACCAACCTTGACCCCAAGGGAACATTCAAATTAACCCTGAAGAAAAACCCTGATCCTGGTAAAGGTCCTTGGGATATCATCGCTTTCAACTTCCAACTCACTAGCCCTTGGAATGTCGTATTCAGTTCAGGAAAAGAAGCTCTGCGCTTCTCCTTTGAGTCTGTTTTCCAGGTCCCTGTACCAGGGCTAGAGCCAGATGGGGCAATGCTCTACTTTGGTCTCGATGAGGAGAAAACTCCTCAAGATCTCAGTTTGACGATCAAGGAGCTTTTCGACTTCTCTGGGTCACTGTTGAAGCCAAACTCGACCATCGCAGATTGGAAGGTGACCTTGAAACTTCAGTCGAAGGAGAGTAAGGGCGCTTCTGAAAAGTCCAATGAAGACACTGGCGCCGGTGGTAAACGGAACGGACTTTGGATCAGTCCCACCAAATATCTCCAGACAATTGTCAGACTCCAGTTTAGTCTGGGCGACGCTGACAAAAAGACATTCAACGATGTCATCGGCAAACCCCTGAAGGGATTTACGCTTGAAAGCCTCGACGCCATATGCAAACAGACTCTTGTGCTTACTGAGACAAACTCCGGAAACAAAGCTGTTTCTCAAGGCCAAGTCATGTTTGTGGCTCAATGCAAGATTGCTTCTGATGACAAAGAGGTACCAGTGGTAGCATCAGTAGAGTTTTACGCCTTTAACTACAACATCATCATCCAGCTTAACTCGAAAGATGCCTTCCATGGAATCCTTCTCTGGCTCACAAACCTTGTCCCCGGCCTGGACTTGACCTTCATCAAAACTTTCCTCCTGGAAAGCGATATCTTTAAAGACAACGGTGTCTACCCCAGGCAAATTACAGTTAATCTGGACCGCGATTCGGAGGGGAAGAATACCAAGCTCACGAGCTTCTCATTCGACATCGAAGTCAAGGCGGGCTTTGGCCAAACTCCAACTGAACAGCCAGGGGCATCTGCGACGACACCTGTATTTCTTATATCGTACAGTTGGAGTAGGGGCGGTCCTAAATGGGGAACCCTCCAAGGTCGACTTTGGAACTGTAAGTCAAGACCACCACCACTTTTTTTCATTGCGATGATGACTGACAATGAGAGATAGGGTTCGATGTATCCCCGTTGCTTATTATGCAGCCAGGGTACGAGATCACTTCCAATCTCATCCCTCTGACAGAGAGCCCGGCAACGGCACTCAACCTGCTCACGATGATTCCAGACATGGATATCAGCAATGTCCCTGCTACTATTCCAACGCAAATTAGCAGAGCGTACATTGTGCTTGGCAACAACGGCGTAGCCCTCGGACTAACTGTCAAGTCGAAGGCCTTCGATGTGGTTGATCCGCCACCAGTTCCACAGCTTGACCTTGGCGTTATCAGTATTGACGCTAGCTTTGCTTGGAAGGGCCAAAAGAGTTTCAAGCTGACAACTGCATTCATGGCCGAGATGAGACCATGACCCACGTCTGTTCACCAGGAGACTGCGGTTTTGAAGGGTGGTGTCGACTATGACTCCACCACCTCAACCTGGCTGCTCAATGCTTCTCTTCATTCGTTTTACGCGTCGACTCTTTACGAATTCTTTAATAAATCGGCAGCTGATCACGTCATGCCGCTGATAGAGTCTATCGCAGTCCAGAGTCTTGACCTAACCTATCACTACGCGCCCGTAGAAGTTGAGCCCAGTGAAGGCAAAGAGAAGAAGGTTACCAAGGTTATGGGATCTCAATTTGAGTTCAAGGGCGTTCTTCTTGCTGCAGGTCTTGAATTGGGTTTGAACTTCAATTATGAGCCCAATGGCACTTTCACCTTCAAGGCCACGCTGAGCTCTTCCAAGAAGTCTGCTACTGTTGAGATGTCATCAAGGGTATTCTAGGCGATGAAGGCCTAGAACTTCCCAACTTCCTCGACGAAATTACATTTGGCAAAGATGGGAAAGATACAATTGTCATTAAAGTTGATAAGCACAAGGACACGGAAAAGAAAGACCCCAAGCCAGATGAAAAGCCTGAAGATGCAGCAGTCAAGCTTGCAGAAACAAAGAAAGGTTCATTCCAATTCGTTGCTACTGTGAACATCGACAAGTTGAGCTTCTCATTTATCCAGATTCACAGACTTGAATGGGCGCCCAAGACCCCCTCCAAGCGATTCTTCAAGGCTGCGCTCACGGCGGTTCCCGACATAGATATTCCTCTTGTTGGGAACCTCACGCAGCCATTCCAGGAAATGTACTTTATGTGGATTCAAGATGACACAAAGCTTAACAAGGGTGGTGATGCTGGGCTTACTCGCAAGGATCTTGCCAGCCTTGAGAAAACGCTGCCGTTGACGGTGAAGGACAAGTTCAAACCTCCCACTACTGATGATGATCTTTTGATGAGCGCAGGCTCTCATTTTGGAGTCATTATCAAGGACTCTGAGGGCAATTCTTCTTGCATTCTGGACTATGACCTCAAGAAGAAGGCATCTTCTACTCCCGAAAAGCAAGGAGGCGGCTCCAAGGCTCTCACCGCTTCACGTTTAGCTGCTATTCCGGCAGACGAGAAAGAGCCTGAGAAGAAAGCACCCAAAGACGATTCTGATGGTGGAAGTGCATCGGCCCCATTCAGGAAGAAGACCGGACCTCTTTCCATCAGCAACATCTCCCTCAAGTATGTCGACAATGTCTTGCGCATTGGCTTCAACGCTACTTTTGAGCTCGGTCCTCTTAGCTTCTCACTTCTGGGCTTCACCATCAATCTGAAACTTACGTCTCTTGATTTATCCAAGATAGAGTTCCCAGAGTTCAGCCTAGAGGGATTCTCTGTGGCGTTTGACAGACCTCCGTTGACAATTGCGGGTATTGTTCGTCGGGGCGACACTGAGGAGTTGACATTTTATTCTGGTGGTCTTATTGTCGGCTGGGTTCCATACCAGCCCCAAGCCGCTGGATTCTACGGCGAGGCGCACCCAGTAAAGGACGACAAGAAGAAGGACTTCGTTTCTGTGTTTGTCTTTGCTAGACTTGACGGCCCTCTCGTGACTCTCGAGTTTGCAGAAATATCTGGAGTTACAGGCGGTTTTGGATATAAGTCTGAAGTACGCGTTCCCAAGGCCAGCGAGATCACCGACTTCCCATTCATCAACCAGTCTCAGCTTGATGGCTCAAGTGGCGGCGTACTCAAAACGCTCGAGGCACTGACCAACCCGGACGCTGCTGCCGGAGGTTGTTTCAGTCCTCAAGACGACAGCTACTGGGCTGCGGCGGGTATGAAGATTGATGCTTTCCAGATGATATCCCTCGACGCCGTCATGGTCGTCATGTTTGGTCAGTCTATTAAGCTGGGCATCTACGCTGTTGCCCTCATTGATATCCCCAATCCAAAGTCCCCTGTCAAATTCGCACATGTTGAGCTTGGCATTGGTGTGACTGTGGACTTTGCCTACGGCACGATGAAGGCAGAAGGGCAGCTATCGCCTAAGTCCTTCATATTGGATCCCAAACTGCCACCTCACTGGCGGGTTCGCTCTCTATTACTGGTTCGATGCTCCCCATGCAGACTAATCCAACGTTGGAAACTTCGTCTTCACCCTTGGAGGTTATCATCAGGCTTTTAGAATCCCCGTTGGCTGGCCTAACCCGCCGCGATTGGATATTAGTTGGTCTCTCGGCAAGAATCTTAGTATCTCAGGAGAGGCATACTTCGCAATCACACCCAAAGTCTGTATGGGTGGTGGACGACTGCATGCAGCCTTTAGTGCTGGGCCAATCAGTGCTTGGTTTGATGCATTTGCTAACTTCCTTATCAACTATAAGCCTTTCAGCTTTAATGTCAATGCTGGGGTCTGTGTTGGTGTGCGCTTTGACATTGATTTCCTCTTTATCCACACGCATATTTCTGTGGAGATATCAGCCGATTTGTATCTATGGGGACCACCGCTCGCTGGTCGGGTTCACGTCGATATCAAGGTGGCCAAGTTTGACATCAATTTTGGCTCAAGCAAGTCGAGTGACCCAGCAGTTGACATGCTCGCCTTTTACAACTTAGTGCTGCAAGCAGGCAGCCAGAAGACAAATTCTGTAGCAGCAAGGGAAGAGGAGGAGACCAGCCTTGTGGAAGAAGCAGACAAGGACGTTATTACTCAACCCATGAACCAAGGTCATACGCTTCTTGCTACTTCGGGTCTTCTCAACAACAACGCTTCGCCAGAAAGGTCCCAAAATGCAGATTGGGTCGTCCGCGGTGGCTCATTTGCGTTCGTCGTCGGGTGCAAGATGGCAGCTCAGGACGCACTGCTCGTTGATGAGAATGACAAGACTCTGAACTCGGTCTCAAACAAGGAGGACTCGATCTATGCCAAGCCCATGCATCTTGGAAAGGAAACCCCCATGACTAAGTCAGAGGTGAAGATTGAGATCATCCAGAACGGCGTTTCTCACGGCGCCATATGGGGAATGACTCAGCAGTACAAATAAGTCCCATCAGGACTATGGGGCCCGTGTAAGTGGAAACCCGATGTACACAAACGATCAAGCAGTGCTAACAGATTAAAATAGATTCTGAAGGGGGGCATTCTGCTAAGAGTCGAGACGGCAACAACATCAACGACCTGCTCGACGATAACGAAGGTAGTGTCAAGCTCATGATGGGGGTTCTCATGCAAGGTCCTCCCGCTGTTATGTCCAAGGATACACTTAAGGCTTTTGATATCCTTGACGCGGGATTAGAGGACCTACCAGCGGACAAGAACTTCCCCGATCCAGGATGGTCCGACAAGAGTTGGGAACCCGATGAGCCAAAGAAGGGTGCTGCTCAGTGGGATGTTGTTCATGATAAGTGGAAATCGCCAGATTGGAACGAGGGCGAAGCCAAGGATGTGCAAACGGGTTTTGTTGATACCTGGGCGAAGACATTCGGTTGGGATTCTGCATTGTCAGGGTTGGCTAAGATTCCTAAGCTTTTGGACGAACGGTTTAATAGCCTCTATGTTGGTGCTCCGCTCATCACCAAGTAGTTCAGAGGTGGGAGTAAGATTCAAGCGCCGAGTTACGGCACGAGTTGAACGTCTGAGCTGTTCGTATAGTATTTTTGGTAGAGAGATTGTATTTTGCTTTGTTTATCTGCACAGCCATCATTGTAACATACAGGTTTCAGATCAAGTTCACGTCCACCATCGTAACTTAATAAGAGAACTTCTGTCCAGCGAGCTCCTCACTTAGCCTCCAAACGAGTTCAGCCTCTGTGGAGCTTATAGCCCATGGCCTAACAGTTTCAGTAAAACGGTCAGCCAAACGGCATTCCTACAAGTAAGCACCATTATTTTCTATCAAAGTTAGTTTCTTAACAATATCTAAGACTAGATAATTCCACTTACCCTTAAGATCTACGTCAAAAGCCACAAAAGCATGCATAGCAGTGCCTACTTCGCCGATTACTAGGATTTTTAAAGAAATATAAGCCATACAATTAATCTGACGACCAGGATCTAATCCGTCGTTGCCACTCTTTTCTTATGATTCCTTCCTAGGTCCAAAACTTTCCGTTTTCAGGCTGCACTCTCCACTGAGTCTACCTTGCCCTCCGCTGTCTCCCTCTTGTCAGTCCTGTTTATGTCTTGTGAGCTTCTTAGCTATTTCAAAGGAGTATTCCCCGGATGGTGGATGGGCAAGCTCACCTGGTGCTGACAGTCACCGTCGACTGAACCCTCGCCACATTACGCTGGTGAACCACAGCATGCGCTTTACCGATCACTGTCATGACTTCGTCCCAACTGCCTTCTATCCATACAAGTGGACGGCAGTCACTTCGTTAGCCTCGCAAAATTTGGGTTCTATCTCTGGAACACGCAATCAGCAAGACTCACCGAGCGTGGTGCCAGTGGAGTGCATTGTGTGCTTTAGTCCACTAGACTTGAGATATCGCTGCACCTCTGCGAGCTCGGCGGCGATCGAGGGGTTACCTGTCCCAACCTGTATTCTGTAATCAGTACCGTTTTCATCCCCACGGAAGGGCACGACGGGCGCTGTACGCCCGAGGATTAGAGGGGCCCATACTGGAACAAGAGCAAAATCGGCGCAACACGATGGCGGCGTAGAGAGCAAACTATAGTCCATATGGGCAGTCTCGGATGCGGATTGATTTGGATGAATTGACTTAGGTCTCAGAACAAGGACAGGTGATGGAACTGCACGTTGTGATCTTTGACTTAATAGTAGCGGAAAGACATGTTACCCGGAGAAACACGAGGTTTTGAACTTTTGGTTGAAGCCGAGTGTAGCATGTGAATCATATGTAATCTACCCCGCAATCGGGAAGTGAACGTCAGGGTGAAGTAGTCGGTGATCCGAGCACACACATCGGTGATGCGAACGTGACGCAACCCCAAGTGAGGCTTGCAACGTCCTCCGAGGAGGACCAGGTCGCCGAGACGCCCTGATTTGTCGTATCTCACCGGCTATACTACTGATAAGGTTACAGTAAGCCCGATGTAAACCATGGCCAAGGGCTTGGGGCAGACCTTTTTGGGGTCGTTTCCTGCTGCTTGCTGTTTTCCTCCATGAGGGCTTCCTTCAGCCATTTCAGGGATTCCGGGCTTCTCGTTCAGTTGTACTTAATCCTCCATCATATGTCAACCCTACTGAGCTGGGCTGAGTGAATAACGGTTCTGCACCTTGACGTAGCGTTGTGTTACTATTTCCGAACGGTAGGATTATCTTGGCTTTCTTGAACCTTAACCCTCTATCGCGTCTAACACATAACCCTGGCCCGGAGGTTTAGGCCAATCAGTGACCCAGCTCAGCTGGAACCGATATTGCAGGAATGCACAGGAGAGGCAAACTGCGTTCGTTGTAGACGAAGCCATCGCCGCCGCTTGCGACTGCGCAGAGCTCAGGTTGGAGTGTTTGGTGTGCACTTGTTAAGGATTTAGGTGTAGATACGACCTTTTTTTTAATTCTTGTAAGGCAAGAAAGTGAGATGATAAAGGAAGATGTTTGTCGAAATATTTGTTTTATGTATATAATGCGCCCCGGGGTCATCGGCCCCAAAAAGTCTCCTACTGGGGCATTCGTCGGACATAATTAGGAGTCTTACAATACTACAGGGTAACAGATACCAATATGCTATTTATTGCAGGGATGATTTGCCATTCCAGGCTTTGACCTTTGAACTGAAACAATAGGTACGTTAATTCCGTCACCTCTGCAGTCAGTCTATATCGATTTCAGTCCCCCAGTATAATATGCCCTTGATTTTGAGACCTTAAAAGATAAAATCCCAGTAGGATCATTCATTCGTGTTTTCTTAAAACTAAGCTATATACTTGCAATCTCAATAGCAATATATGTATATAAATGAACGTATGTATTAGTACAGCGTCTATAACTAACTCCTGAACCAAGATCCTCGCCCAATTATAAGATATGCATATAACAGAACAGCCACCAGTGTATCAGAATTATCACAACCAAGATTATCTCAGACTTGTCCGAGACTGTCCATCCATTGTCATTAATATCAAAAAGCTAGTACTCAGAATAGCCTATATAACTATCCGTAAGCATTTCTTGACCTAACACGATAGATATGAGCCCACATAGCGAGACAAATGTTGCGGGTAGGAAGACCATCATCATAACAGAGATAGTTATCATAGCCTGACTATCTTCACGTGTTAAAAGGTTGAAAGCCTATTTTTCGTTAGTGCAATTCCTTTTCTATACCTAGGATATCGGTCGGGGTTAGTTTATTACTAGGTTCATCTCCCTCTTGGTACGATGTCTAGCGTTGGTACGATGTCTAGCGTTGAATAATCGTTGCGGGAAGTTCCGGGGTTGGTACAAAGCCTGTCTAATGGCCAGCGATGAACGAGTCAGGAATCGCAGTTCTACGAAGTAGGCCGTCAGCCATATCACAGCTTCGGCATTTGCCGCACACCATTTGCGTGCTAGTTGCATAATTGCTTGGGCACCATTGGCGAGGTTGGTCGGAACACAGAATCTAAACGGACTGACCGGGTGCCCGGCATTACCAACACCTGTCGAGTGAAACATACATAACATCCATACATTACTTTATGTTCCCATCTTGTCCTTTGCTGTTGAACCGCCTCATCATTTTTCCGTGTTGCTTGCTCCGGTTCCATAATACGCCGCTATGTTGAGCTCATCCAATCCCGTGTACTTTGAGCTCAGTTGGTCCATCCTGAGCACCATTGGAATCGGAAACGTCCTCTTTGGCTTCCTCGTTTGCAGCATCACCAGCTTTTCACAGATATGCGCCGTTCCACTAATAACGTCTGCCGCCGGGGCCATCGCGAACGGGCTGTGCTACTATGCATTCTACGTCGAAGGGAACCCTATCAAGGGCAAGGCCGTAGCGTCGGCATTTGCGGACTTGTTTTGGTTGGTAGGGGTTTTCTTGATCTAGTCAAACATTCAAAATGTGGGCATTCTGGCTGACGATGGATTGTGTACACAAGGTCCAAGAAGCGGGGCTCTCATTCTACAGCTACGTGATCTTGAGCCGTGTGCTACGAAACCGCCGTTGGCATGTCTTTGCCAGCTTATTTTGGACCTTTATAGTCATAATTTCAGCCCTCAGAATAATGATCGCCATCATGAGGGTTAGATCCATCCTAGGTAGAGGCGATTCTTATCAGGAAGTCATCAACAATCTTCATATCGGCTACTTTGTATCGATAGCCGCGGTAGAGTGCATCAGCGCATACTTCCTGTTAACCGTCTTCGCCTCCGCAAAAACCACGTCCCTAAAAGTAGCCATTAAGGCAGGCCTCTTTCGATATTTAATGCGAAGCGCTGAGGTTCGCCTGGCTCTTCTCGCTGTTATTGGCGTCATGAGGGCTATCACATACTCCTTCCAGACTACCGCGCAGAGCGCAACGAACGTAGCAAGCCAACTAGACCGATTTGCCTACACCATGGAATGCCTCTTCCCTTTCGTCATGTTGTCAGTTGAACCTATTACTGCCATACAGATACTCTTACCAGACGCTTACTAACTTTTATCTCGTAGCATTGACATGCTCGCGTCGAGATTGGTGTTTACGGATCAGGCGTATACATTATCCTCTCGAAGTCATACATCCAGAAGTGGGCCTAAACCATTCACCTCAACTGCCAAAAAGAGGTTCTATTCTGTAGCGCCAAACGACCAAATAATTGAGATCCACGGAGGTGGGGGTAACATTGGCCAGATAAGTTCACAGGAGCATATCCTTGAGTCTGGGGTATCTTAAAGGACAACCTCAGAGATCGAGCTTGAAGATAAAGGCGGGAAACGAGGTATCAGCAAGATAGTTAATTTTCAGGTGTATGAATCCTATGGTTTACTAAAATGATAAAAATATAGCTAGAAAGTGTATTAAGACTAGGAGTCCACCTTCTCGTCGCGATATTAAGTCAGTGTAATGCTAAAATAGCTAGTTTCCTTAGCAAAGCTCCTAGGTCTGTAAGAATAAGTATCACTCCGTTAATATAAGTTTCTCTACTTACCTAGCAAACTAACACCTAGAATACACACCTAGGCGCTCAGTGACTATAAGCGGATTCTGTGGTATCAACCCGGACTCACACCTAGGGGGCAAAAGAGATCCTAGCTACAGAAATGCCGGGGTCTAGAAAGCGGGCAACCCCAAGCCAGAAGCGTGATAGAGATAGACGGGAAAACACAAGAGTAGTAGCAGCCTCATCGCCGAATTCTCCAGACCAAGTGACGCCCTATCCTACTGTACGCAGTCGTGCTGTCAATTCGACGAAATACAATAAATCTGGCCCATGCACGCGTCGGGTCCTTGCTATTTCGTTAAATTGCCATAAATACTAGTCCGTGCACGCATGACATCTCTAAACCTTCTCGTTAAACCCGACTATTGTACTAAGATCCTTCAGAATCCCGCTATATTGTCTACTTTTCGTCCATGCGAACCCTGCCAACCCAGTATTTTCCCCGGAATTTTGCCGTGCCAGGGGAAATGGTTCCCCGGAAAAGCACCCGTACTTCCTTCAACATACCTAGCACATTCGACTCATGGCTGAACCCAACACAAGCGTGCCATTCTCAATGCTGCGAATGCTTAATAGATAATGCTTTTAAGTATAGGTAGTTTCACAGTTTTGGCACTAGAAGTGAGTATAATATTATATGCCCATTACGTATTGTATATAGGGTTAATATACTTCCCATGTCTGCCCTTTACCGGTACTAGATACTTTAGGTAGTTAAACTGTATTGGTGTACAGGGGGAGATTATACTAACGGGAGACAACTCGGCCACATAAAATGTGAAAGGTCGTCCCGCGGAAGCGCACAACCTGGTCGGCAAAACCCGTCTCATGGGGCACATTCGAGATTCAGAAATTGCTACTAAACAGAGAAGCCGAGGAGAATGATGCACCTCTACTATCTTATCGACCTTACCATACCTATATGTATAATGAGTGGCCAGGCCTGCTACATGTTCAAAAAGGAGTTGCTTTAAAAGCACGTCTTACCTAACTTAAGCCTTTGCCTAGTTACTAGTCCCGCACACACATTCCCCTAGGTGCTGCAATAAGCAGCTGAAACGATTATGCACCACCTAGGTGTCCAACTCAGATAGTGAGAGGTATAACGGCGATAGATGATAAAACCTGCCGCGACGATCCGGTCCGAGTATCATGTGCGGTACCTCGAAGAACGAACAAGTATGAGTGCGTATGGGAAAGCAGTGAGAACGAGGGGGCATGCCGATCGTCTCCAGAAGCAGTATGTCATTTGTCTCTAGCGTACTAGCCAGTTGGTGGAGGTGTGGGGTAAAGGTGGAGAGTCTGGGGCATGGCTTAGGCTTCAGATGAGCCGCATGAATATGAGATAAACAAAGTTGAATCACTTGTTAGTACGTTCATTCTCCGTATACAGACGGAATGGGTTTAATTGGGTCGCTGAGAATAATCCCTCATCTACATCATCCAATGCGAGCTAGCGCAAAATTCCGACGTATAAAGATTGGGCCCCTGAGTTGCTTGGGACCCCAGCACTACACCAGGATAACTAGAAAAGAGGACTTTTTTCTCTTATCCATTCACCAGCAAGAAACCATAGCTTGTCGAGTACGCAATTGCATTTCTTACCCCTGCAACCTGTACGATCTTATTTTTAAATGGGTCTAATCTGTGCCTCTTACCAGGACCGTGTCATGGGGCTAATCTGATTGGTTATCACTGAGTTTGCCGAGATTACGCAATTATTGCGGTTTGTTGGAGGAGACGTTAGCCAGACAAAGATTTAACATGCCCATCACCTTTTCAGCGGGTCTAGTGTGCATTCTAGGTTCTCGATGTCAGACATTTCGACTGCCCTAAAGCTTAATGAGTTCTTGGTTTTTTTCGGAGTGCAGATCCTCGCTTAAGCTAGTCTTAACCCCTGTTGTCTAAGATTGCGATAGATCAGCCACAAACACAATAACTAAGATAATGGGGTAGGCATTGGGAGGAGCAGAGGCTTTTGGAAGTCTCCCTTAAGGTTAAAGGAAAGGTTTTTGTAGTACTTCGAATTCGCGCACCCTCCCTTACATATCTTTATTGGAAACATAGGATATAGAGGATACTACTTAGTGTACCATCGCCGGGCAGGTAACTTTACAACTTTGGGAGAAGAGAGATACATGCATAAAGACAGAATAAAAAATGGTATATTTAACACCGCTGGCCCCCCCCTTCCACTACCAACCTTTAGTCGGCCATCCGCCTCTTCATAAACAATTAACATGATCCGATCAATATCAACAGAGCCCACGAAGCCCAAGCGAAAGGGTAAGTTGCCTTTTCCTCTTAGTTGTTTATTAGACTTATTCTATTGCTCTGACTATGGAGCTCCGACATATGATATTCAATAAAATAAAGCGAAAAACAGCAGGGCAGCCTATCCTTACTATACTAATATAGCGTTGTTCAGGCTCCAGAAGGGTTTCTACCCTTACTCCCGCACAGCTCGCTCGCAAGAGAGCGAATGATCGAGAGGCCCAGAGGGCAATGCGTGCCCGCACCAAAGAGCACATCGAGCGGCTAGAGCGCGAGCTAGCGGAGCTCAAGAGCAACCAAGGCCGTGACCAGACCGTCCAAGAGCTATTACGCCGCAATGAGGCAATCGAGAAAGAGCTGATTCGACTCAAGGAGATTATGGGGGCGCCAATGGCTTCGTTATCTTCCCCTGAACTAGGTCTAACTCCGCGACAACTTTCATTTCCTGATAAGCTCTTAACATCAACAGCTTGCAATGGCAACCTCAGCACTCGTAGCGATGCCATTCCTAGCCCTTACAGATCACCATTCCTTGGCGATTACAACTCCCTCCCCGACTACAGCCAACAATACAACCTCTTGTCCAGCAACTGCGAATCCTTGGCGAGCACCGTCTCCTGCACTATCCCCTCTAACGTCTCAACCCTATCATCTGCAGGCGACTGTAGTGCTGGCTATATCCCAGTCAGCGTGCCTACTTCATATGTTCCCCTCTGAAAACAATAACACCTCAAGCATCCGCGCTATATATAATATAGATGTTATCAAAATGGAGTATATCAAGGTGCAATACCCCAAGCGCTTCGTCAACACGACATAAAGCATAGCGAGGAGATTAGTCACATTGAATATCTGGAAGCCAAGTTAGGCATCAATAGACCTCCGTTTTATCCCGACATTCCCTATTCTCACCCCTACGCACTGCATCACCAGCAGCAACAGTCCGCGTAGAACATGTAAATAATATACTACACTCAACCACCTTCGTTAGTTTGTTAAATTACACCGGCAGTTGAAACTGGTGTGTATCCACACGGATGTCACTGGTGTGCCGCGTCGATGATCTTCTGGTCATCTTCGTCCAGAGCTGTCGCTGGCAGACTCGGGCCACAACGACTAGCCAGATTCTGGGATGCGTATAACCCCGCTCCCTATACCCTAAATCTGTACAAGAGAGGAGAGGATGCTACCTTGTGGGTTAGGCTAAACAAGGCAGGTGTCTAGTACTTTCGCTAGTAGACTGCGGTCTAGAACGTCGTCATTACACCGAGAGTTTGAACGATCCACTTTCCAGCACAAAAGACCGTCTTCACAGTAAGTACAGTCTCAAGTACTGTTAATTTACCAATCATATGCATGCCGTACCTCGGTGTTCCCGAGCAATAAGTTCCTTAGCCTGGTAGGCTTGCAATAATCGTCACCGCAAAGACAGGCAATATGGCAGCTATGGGTTATACTTTTAACCCTGAAACATGTAGGTATTACCCAGCCTGGACTAGCAGTGGTTAAGCTAAGAATGCAAACAGTCCAGAGAGTCATATCTAGCTTGTCATTTAGGAGCTGCGTAATATGGACCGCATTGTGTGTAGCGCCATCAAGCACCAGCAAATGGCTGTGGAGGCCAGCTTGATGGAATGGAGGCGCAGCGAATTATCACAAAATGCGAACAACAAGAAGTTGATGGATGAAGCAGTGCCGAATAAACAGACAGAGAGTAATTGTAGAAAGTCCCAGTGCTCTGCTAGGCTAGGGGAATCCGCGGCTATTACTATACAACAAGCCCCTCACCCCATACCTTGCGCAATCTTTTACCCCTGATGTAACAAAATCAATTTAACTTAGGACGGCCTATTGACTGATAAAGATAAAACTAAGCACCATAAATAGCCTAGTGCGCTTGGCCATACGAGTCCTTCCAGGCGGAACGGATTTATTCATTTGTTGGCCGTCATTCGCACCCCTTTTCACCCTGGCAATTTTGCATGCTCCCGTTCATCGTTCGACAGCGGACCAAAATGGAAGATGAATCTTCAGTACTGACAACTACTCCTTCGTCAAATGCACGACGCGGAACACTCTCCAGCAGAGATGACAAAGCATGTCGGCATCCTCATATTTCGGCCGATGTCTCAGCCCGACAACCGTCGCCGCCTGAAGACACGGCGAGACATCTCCATGATTTCAGCCATTTCGCAAAACTACCCGCAGAAGTCCGAAGCAAGATTTGGAACCTGGCGCTCTCTCCATCTTCTCCCCGAATATACATCCCGTACGCACGCCAAATAGAAGGAAGTGGGAGGCAGTACCCTCATTATCAACACGACTTGCCAGGACTTATGTTCTTGTGCAAAGAAGTCTGGGAAATCACCACAAGAAATCGAAAACTTTCTCTTATCTCGGGCAAATATGACGTCTGTACCTTTGAGTATGTCGACCGCCAATATGGCTGGGTTGATCCAAAACGCGACTTACTCTACATCGATCTCAACCGGGACACCCAAGGTAATTTTGATTATATCGAGAACATTTTTGAAACTGTAATTCTCTGTCCAAAGCACATCGGGAATGCGATCCATCTGGAGGAACTGTCCCATTGGTCTACATCACTATCTCATTTTCATTCCTCAGAATCAGGCCCATCGTACTCGTCGATGGTCAAAGAACTACAACTCGTTTGCCGATCATATGACCTTCCAATCTCTAGGTTTTCGATTGGAACGCAGAATGATTTTTTAATCTTGGATCTTGACAAGGACAATGATGTAAAATGGTTTTTGGCATTGCGGAGCCGTTTTCCAAACTGCGACATTCCTTGGGACGTTATCGAAGATGATTTTCGTCGAGAAAGAAACCTTGCTTGGCAGCTTGGAGTACTTAATGATTGGAGTGCAGGGGTAAAGCGTTTCGAGGGCCAATATCATATACGCCTTGGTGATGCCGACAGCGAAGACATGCGACATCTTCCTTTGCCAACAGATGTGCAAGTGGATGTTTTGGATATTGTTAATGATATTTGGGTTAATCCGAATGGTATTTCGGATGATTTCCATGGCTATTTTTGGTTCATGCTGCCGTGGACGGATTATGCAACTTTAGCCAGTCAAGTTTGGGCCTCATCCATCAGTGTAAAAACATTTCCCGAGGTACGACGGGTTGTGCAATTTCATCTGGAGGGATAAGACATACGACTGACAGATTCATAACTGAAACGGGGTATACAGTCTTAGATGAGAGTCGCAGGGCTTTCGTCAGATCAATCAAATTAGACGAGGGCCTAAATCTGAACTGAACTGATAATTTGCCCCCTGTATCTGATTTGGTTAATTGATGATTGACATCTGATGTACCGTAGGCCACATGAAGCCATGCTTGGCCAGGGAACCCTGCCCTAGGTTCTGACTAGCCCTGTTGCTCAAGCATAGGCCCCCTTGAGAAGCGCATCCTCCCCTAATCCAGTTCTTCAGTAGTTGGAACGACTCAATGCTCGATCCAAGCAGAAAATGCCGCTGTGAGGTCGCTATAATCTTCACAAGACCAAATGCTCCCTCACAGTCGGTTGCCGTGGGCAGAATAGCAAGGACATCCAATGCAAATCTGCTCAAACGCGAGAAAACGTTGCTATGATCAATCTACCACCGAATAGAGCCATCCACCTGCTCCGGCTCAAGCTTAAAGTATCTTTCAAGCTCACTGCCTGCTGCTGAGAGCTTTGGCTGCAAGGCACGAGCAGTGTTTTCACAGCACGGCAAAGTCTGCCTCCTCCAGCGCCTTGCCCTTTAAGCGCATCGTCTGTCCCGGCATCGCAGATGGCAAAGAGAGCAGGTCCTCCATGCTATCCAGCGCTTTCCCAACCTGACGCGACGTTATGTTTTCCTCATTCTTATCTATATGCCTAAGTTGAAAATAAAGTCTTTGGCGATCATCGTAGGCACAAGTGGAACAAGGTTGCTACCAGATGGTGTGGTAAGCCACTTGTGTTCCCTAGGTTTAAAGAGCGCATGTATCAATATCGATATCAATGTCCCATTGATTAGCCAGATAGCGGAGAAGATGGTAGGCTTGCTTGGTAATATGGTGGCAAGGCGCCATTTCCGTGAGGCTGGTGATGCCCTGCTTGACAGCCTCGGAGATGTAAGGGTCGGTACTCGCTGCCGTGTCTAACCTGTTTATCAGCTGTTGCGACCATGATGGGAAGGTGCGTGATGGGTGGGGTTAGCACGAAGTATGGCATAAGGACGGCGTCCGCTTTAGCGCGTATAGTCGGGAATAAGACATGAGAAATCTTAGCATGGCATTTGCAGCCTGTAAACAGACGTCGCGTGGTAACACCGTGGACCCAATAATACGTAATTTGATCAAGGGCTGGATGAGCAGCAGGACCGCAAAGTGGTAGTACATACTATATTAGTGTTTAATACTTAAAAATATCTTAATGACCCTAGAATGATCAACCTGTCGTCATCACTATCTGCCGGGGTCACTGAACAACAGCTCCCCTGTTACACCTCCCTCGGGTCCTCTTCCTCACACGATAACACATAGGGCGGCCCTTCTACCGACGAAGATAACGGTGAAACCTTTCAAGTTAAATCCCCCGAGTAAGCAGGTTTGAAATTTTACTTCATACAGGCTCCTAGTACCCCGAAAGCAGTCATCAGTCCATTACGCAGGCCAATATAGACTAATCAAGTCATCAACCTTACAGGGCGACCAGTAATCTCAGGGCTGGGAAAAGTTTTTAGAATAGACCTTATAGAATAGTCACACATTACATATTTAATAGCTTACAATACATAGGAGCTTCATTAAGAAAGATTTATTGTGACAGTATTAGGTAAGGTCTTGTCTATACTATCTATCAATTACAAGTTGTGATAGTCTACACTGCGTAGGATACTGCCCTGATCTGTATACTAATATACACTAATCACGAATCGGTTTAATAGTTAGAAATCACCGTTTCCTTATAATTAGTCGTTTGATACGTCGGTCATTGCGGTTTATATCCATACACTATTTTTTGTGCGCAGACACTAGCATCTATATGCTCCTTCCCTAGGTATTCTGGGACTCATCCGGCGCGTTACCTTTCTCGAGGCACATCATCTCGTAGAGAAGACTCTTATTCTTTTCCTTGCGATTCTTCACATTTTGCCGTGGCTGGTTAGCGCTCTCGTCAACATTGCTGGTTGGCAGGGAAGAAAATGGGCGAGATATCCGTTCCCGACGCGGTTGCTGATCTCCAGTCCCGATTCTGCCTATGTTGGGAGATTTATGGGATAGCGAGAGCGCAAAGTCACCAGAATCAATGCTAAACGATAAAAGGAGCGGGCTATATAATGCTTGTGCATATGTCTAACTGGTGGTGAAGAAGATCTTGGGTTGGGGTTTTCCGGTATACCTCTTCAAGAAGTTCCATCCAAGTATCACTAAGCTGTCTAGGCTAAATCATTTCGAGTAAAATGCAAAATGACCGTATCTACACACCTTGGAATCTACCTCATTCTCGGATTCCATTTTGTCGGATTTGGACCGATATCTGAAGCTGAAGGGCGGACTAGAACAAGGGAAAGGAGGGGTTGATGGTTGATATGATCAAAGTCGGACGTATTTCTTAGACCCTCGTGGGGCTTGAAAACATTTCTATATGGAGACAGCCCTATCCTATGCCACCCCTTAGTTCGGTTGTGACTTCGCCTCATGTCTACCTTACAACAGCGAAGATCTATACGTGGCCCTCCACAACTGTCGCAACCATGTTGGTTTGTCACAACTTCCGCTTTATCCCCATGGGGTAAAGTGCGTTATTTTGCTACGATAGCTTTACCTTTCAGTGTCAGTCATGAGAATGTTCACGCGCACACTTCCAATCTTAGGGAATGGAGTTTAAGAGGTCGAAATTTGACGATGAAGCGGATGAAGAGATAAGTAGGTTATGAAATCAAGTCCCTCGTGTCGTTTCAAGATTCGGGGAGAGAAAAGAGAGACTCGCGTTGCCCTGAATTTAGAAATTCCCCGTTAATTGCCCTGGGAGCCTACGAAACTCGGTCAACGCGAGTTAACATCGAACGACACGTGGTAGAAGGCCAGCGCCCCCGATGCTAGCAGCGACGATGACACCGAGGCGGGCGTCTTCCATTCATGGTTTAGGGCTATTGACAAGCCGAGGTAATAAGATAGGTTCAGGTAATGATACAGTACCGTCATCTATGATATATTTCCTGTCTATGCACGATCAGGGTGACCTTATAACATGTATGTGAAGAAGACAAATAGGTGGCCCCAGGGCGTGGACAACGACGAGGAGTATTCCGAGAAAGAGAAGCCGGCTCGGGATCTTCTCAAATTCAGGACCTTGATGATGATGAATTCTGCTACGAGTGGGTCCGATATTGGATAAGAGCGGGCCGTTGTGGTGGAAGGACAGAACGGCCACGGGCCTTTGAGTGGTTTCAGGCAAGCAAAGCCATGGCTACATGAAAAAGGCTCTGGCGTCGACATCTGTGGCGGAGGGCATTCTATCGGCCTAACACCGGCATTCTCAAAGTGGATTGACAGGTGACCAAGCTTTCTTGGGGGTGTTTTTGGAACAAAGTTCATAGGTCCGCCGACCGTAGCCTCGAGGGTTTTGATACAGGCTCCGTCTAAGTAGGGGCCATTGTCATACCGGGAGCACATGACTACTACCCAGAGACGTCATCGTAGGCGAATGAGGATGGTGCCGTGGGAAAGTCGATCCAATGGAGATGCGTAGGTGACAGGTTGGGAGAGTTAGTTAGCGTCATTTCAGGGATGAAACTTGTTTCGACCATCTTGTCCCTCAAGGTTAGTGAAGTGTAGGTGGGCTTCAATGACAAGAATCACGCCACAGATCTGCGAGGTATAACGAATACTAACGCCAATCTACCACGATAATTTAGCTAAATGTATACAAGACCCCTGCTCTAAGACCAAAAACCACCCGTACCCAAAACACCAGTGCATCCATGCCCAAAAAGTGCCATTACTAACTAGACGACGGACGTCAAATTTATCTCGAGGACGCTGGGAAACAGGATCGGTGGGTGTCACGCGCCCGCTCGTCAAGATCACGGATGCAGCGGCCTCGGCGTAGGCAATAGGCAATACGGCGACTGGCGCGCCAAGCAGGTCGGCGACATGCTAGGCAGCACCAGCATGGTCGTATGACCAGAGAATCTGGCTCAACAACGTGGACGAGGATACGGTGAAAGTGGGGCGAGTGGAATAGATTTTTTTTTTTTTTTTTTTTGAAATTGGGGAGGGGGGCCGAGGTGAAGGAAACGTCCGCTTTGTACTGTATATAAACGAGCCAAATCATGCTGCCATGTAATTAGATTTATTACACCTTGAATATGAACCCCTCACGTAATATTGCACAGTCATCTTCAGCATGGTAGCCGTTATCCCTTCAGTTGCATCCGACGAGGCTAGCAACCACTCGCCGCCAGTCACGGACTTGCCACTGGGACTCATCTTCTTGGCTATCTACATCCTGGCATTAACATGTCATGTCATGTGCGTTTCCCGACCTCGTAATATCAGCGGTAATATATAATTAGGTACATCAAGCTCTTGGCTTCTCATATCCAATGCGCATCCAACGCAGGATCCAGTGGAACCGGATTACGAGATTCTGTCTAGCAACGACAGTTTTGAGCCGGCGATGCTAGATCAAATTGCTCCTGCACAAACCTATAGGCAGTGGACGGCCGAAATGAATGGTGTGCTGAACATGTCATCTGATTGCGATGTCTGGTGAGCAAACAAGTCTAATACTACGTCAATTCCATTTTCTGACTTCTTCTCAGCGCAATTTGTTTGGGGCCAATGGCGGACAAGGACATAATCCGACATTTACAATGCTGTCACGTTTTTCACTCGAGTTGCTTCAGTCAATGGTTCTTTAGGCGCCACGATACCTGTCCTATATGTAAATCACGGGTCATGTCGCCCAGTTAAACTCTGGAAGGACTGCTCAAGTCTTGTATGCTTCGGCAATATCAATTGGAACACTCCCACAAACTTTGTTATGACGTTCATTTGTAAACTTTTGTGACTTTTCTAGCCCTCTGTCCGGCGTTAATTAAGCACGTAGCCAAGCTTGCCTACCTCTGTTTTGAAGTTGGCGATTGAAAGTATTTATCTTCAAGCGATAGATGTTGATGCCACCGAACAACAACAACCAGATGCCGGTTTGCTGCAGTGGACTCGACGATCTTGATAATGTAGCGATAGCTGACTCTAACCGAGACGCCGATGTTTACAGTATGTCAGTATGATTGCTCGTATGTAATCTTAGCCCCTTGGAATGTCTATATAAGGGTGGCCCCCCCGACCGGCAATAAATCATCTCATCTCACAATCAAACATCGGAACCCAAGTCACTCACTCTTCAACACACCTTATCTTCCCAATATTACCCAGAAGCCTCAGCTCTTCAATCAGTATACAGTTGACCACGACCATCTCTGTCCTTTCTATGGCCCTCGCTACCGCTGCATCCCCTGAAGTCTTCGCCCGATCCGGTGGCAGAAATACTGCCTGCTGTAGCGGCATTGCCAACTGCGTCGTTATTGTGGGCGATACCTGCTCCGGGGGGGACGTGCTTCAGTGCAAGACCAAGGCTCCTGTGGTAAGTGCTCCCACGAGTGATCAACCGAATCCCTATTTCGGCAAAACCCTCTCAATGTCGGCATTCTTTGGTAGTTGAGTGCGAGTGCATTAGCATTACTAACGAGGTCGTCCGGCATGTAGGGTAGATCAGGTAGTCTCATCACGCTCGGGATTAATATTGCACAATGCGTACTTCTGTAGTAGAGGTCGGGTGCGAGTGCCGACGACTGTGGTGAAGGAATGAAAGGTTATGCCTGGAACAAATGGATCGATGTCACTCTTTTTTTCCCACTGGGGGGTTTTTTAATGAGGGCATTAATCCGAGGATTGGAATGGTAGTAATGAAGAATTATTCAGATCCCTTGTGTTTAAACTTGCCCTCCCAATCTACAAGTGTCTTTAGCGGCTGAAATAGTTATCCTAACGAAGCTATATCTTAGGACATCCCCCATCGACGCATACCTTTATCCTGAACGAGTGTGAAATTATTGAAAGCCTAACATGGACTAGACGTCCGTTCCGGTCCCAAGGTCTAATACACGCTGGCTGTAGACTAACATATGCCAAATAAGAGGGAACAGGTAGTCTGGATTGTCTCCTATGGGTGCGGCGTACAACTTATCACCCAGCAACATCGTCAGCCATTGATATCTATATGCAACTTTCGTTAGTAGAGATGTTGATAAGCCAGGTCCTCAAGAGAGTTTGGTAAGGGCCTACCCCTTGTTAAAGGCTTCGGTGTTTGTCATCGTTGGGAGCCCTAGCTGCCAAGTAAGAACTCGGTCGTGTTGGACGGCTGATGAGTTCTGCCGTGGAAGTTATGGTATTTGCTGCATATTATGCAGGAGGGTTACAACGATTTATGAGAGGCTTATGACTACCAACAGCAGACAGAAGTCGAGACTGGCAGCCAATATGATCGAAATGGGTAGCAGCGTGGTCCGATTCCTCGACGCAGTCCGAGTGCTACTTCGATACTCGAGGATCGAAACTGAGGAAGGATTCAAGGACAGCTACTCGATGCACCCAGTAGTCCACCGATGGGCGTCGTGCCTGGACGAACAACAGCAGGAGAACGAATGGGCAAGGCTGGCGCTTGCGGCGGTGGGGCAATTGGTGTCGACGCAGAAAACGAGGGAGTATTGGGCGACGAAGCGGAAACTGATTCCACACGCCGTAATGGTGCGGAGACGGATACAAAAGGCAGGGAGCAGGTGGTGTATTACAGACCAGTTAGTGATAGGCTCACTATACATGCTGGGGAATCTCTACGCGTACCAGAATAAGTTTCCAGAAGCCGGGGCGATGTGTAAGCGAGCGCTAGAAGGCTACGAGAAGGCACAGCCCTGCGGCATAGTTGCAGGCATTATCTCGTGAAGTTTCTCTTTGATCACTTATTACTACAAACGCCATTAGTTATAAACCGTTGCAAGAACTGAAGCAAGCTTTACTGAGAGCCTAGAACAAGCGAGGTTACCCTATAGCGTAGACTCCGTAGACACTGGTATACTATTTGAAGACAGGACCACTAATCACGCATCGTACAGTGACTATGCGAGGTCCTTCAGTTTTCGATCCCCCTCCACGGCGGTCAAAATTCTCAAGCAGAAATATAGAAGCTTCACTCAATATCCTAGCTAAGGGTTGCATCCAACAAAAATCTAAAACTCTTCAAGGGTCGTAAAACAAATACTGCACGACAAATAACACCTAAGTCAACTTTATTCCCCCTTTTCTGGTCTATGCGTGGTAAAAAGTGGAATGACTTAGAGCCCTACAAAATGGTTCGTCATGCAGAGTTTGAGTTGTCCACGCACGACCAGGGACCAGATGCCCCGTCGGCCTTGAGAGCATCGATAATGCCGATAACAGACCCGTAGGTACCGGCAATCATTAAGAATGTACCCGAAATGATGACAAAAAGGCTCCAGCAGACCATAGATAACCATTTGGCTGACACGTTTTCTTTCCCTTTGCTCCAGTTATCGTATAGCCACATGCAACCCATCGGCTGAAAGCACTGAAGAGTACCGAGCAGCGCACCGATCAGACCGATGAGGGGGCCAAAGACGGGGATGCCACTCGCAATGCAGTAAGAGATTATAGCACAGCCGCAGATGCAGCCAAACCAAGTAACCCAGTGGGTGAATGTGTTGGAAGTGAGATGCCTAGAACCCCGTAGAAACCTAACGAAGAAGTGTTTTCCCACCAGCTAGGTTCTGTCAGTAAGCATACCGTCTACACAGAATGACTAATACTTACATGGATTGCAAGAGTGGTGCTAGCAAACAGTCCGGGGAGCGCAAAACCATACGCTATCTTCTTGATCAACTTGCCAGCAGACCCAAGAGCTGGCGACGCGACGTAGGATCCACAATAGTAGTAGAGGACAATGCTAACCGTAACGTATGTAATAGTCACGATAACTTGGCATAACATGAGTGCTTTTGTATAGTGACGGGGATCACGCATCTCTGATACAATTGGGAAGAAAAAAGGCGTAGCAGCATAGGATAGGACAAACATAGAGATAGCCGAGGCCGCCGCTGCAAAGGATGGCTCGCCCACGAGCTTCCAGTCGGAGGACCAAGGACCAGGAGGTGCGGCATCGGGGCGGTCTTGAACGCCAACACTGATGGTAACCATGAAAACTACTGCTGTTAGATACTACGTTGTAGGCAAGTACAGGAAATACCTACTAGAAATAAGTAGTGTTACCAAGCCAACCCATGCGATCCAACTTAAACGTTCTAAGGTTCGAACGCTGGATAGCATCATGACCCCGAAGGCCGCGACTGCAACAAAGATGGCAGTGCATGCCCCATGTGTCGAAATTGCATTCAAACCTATTGAAATGCCAAGCATACCGGATCCGGCAGCGAAGATTAGGTCTAGAGTCGGGCCTACTTAGCAGGGAAGGATTCAAGTTCTTTGTTTGCAATGGCTTACAGAGAGAAAATCCGGCTGCGAGCACCTCGCGACCGATGGTACCAAACATGAGCTTACTCGCATCGTCGATCCCGTAAACTTCAGGGTGATTAACCTTGAACACGCCAACGATATAGTTAGACCAGGTGGTGATGATAGCGACGAGGAGCAAGCAAATAACGCCTGGGATGAGCCCAAGGGTATTGAAGGCGGCTGGAATGGACAGGACGCCTAGACCGATTTGGGTCTTCATCATCAACACCGATGTGCCAATCCATCCCACCTGTGGTTATAACAATTAGTATAATCTGACAAAAATGTATGCTTAGGCCATAGATAATACGTACATTGCGATAGTTCGGTCCATCTTGGGTGATAGTACCAAAAACAGCATCGTGAGTGACTGTGTTTGCAGTCTCGATTGGCCCAAGCGATGGAGACTGAACTAAGTCTCTATCATCATATTTCTTCATTGCCTCTTCAACTTGCTCGGGGGGATAAGACATTATGTTGTGCTGCGCGGATAGGCTATGAGTGATTGTCGAGTAAAATGAACAGCTGGGGGCATGGGAACTTTATAAGAGTATCGTTTGTCTCTCATCAGCTAATAGGAGCAATGTAATTTAGCAATCCAGTCTATTTGAGTCTCATGCTGTTGGATAATCGGGCTATGAGTGGGGACGGGAATGTGGTAAAATTCCGGGACTAGCCCACCTCCCCAGATTAGGATCATAGTTTTCCCCAGGTTCTCGGCTCCTTATCTCATCCTTGATCTTGCTTGGCCTGAGAACTAAGTGGAGACACGGGATTCTATGACGCATATTTCCGTCTCCATAGATTAAGTCTCTACGTCCATGCCCTCCATATCTAGAACTTGTTGATAGCTTAGAGTGGGTGACCAACCTCTTGGCCGTCTCTTTAGTATGCTGTTATTGTACTGCAAATGCTGGGCCCGAATTTGCTGAAGTCTTATCAACAGTTTACAATTTTATCATGGGAGTATAAATTAATAATACAGAGCAAGGAACAGTTTGCTCTTCAACTTTATACCCAGTGTAGGGTTGTCTGAAAGGCTGGAAGAGATCTAACCTTGATACTCGAGTTTTGTATTTCTGATGGTTGTGAAGCTAATTGATGAACTGCAAAGGGGACAGAGGAGAAAAAAAATCTGGTGCATGTTTATAATGTACGTTAATTCAACATGTTCAATTATGCCAGGATTATCAGACAGTGATGATAGTATGGGACATAGGAAGCGCCATACTCTGCTGCCGGGGTAATAAATTTAAAAACGTTAAGAATTGTAAGCGAGCCAGACCACAAATTTTAACAAAGGAACAAGGCAGGTCATCCTCTCTTGTGAGTGTACTGCTGTTTTACGAGAGTGCAACGGGTAGGTTCTTTATTTTCGACATTAATGACTTTACCCTAACTGAAACCTAGGTCAGCATCTAAGTATTCCTTCTGCAAAACGGAATACTGTCAGTTGAAGAGAGATTAAAATAAAAATTTGGCTAATGAAAACTGTTCGAACCCCTGGCACAGCTCGTCATCCCTGGAAGCCAGACCTGTTTTGACAACAGGTTGTTGATACGTCTGCTGATCGACAATTGTTGAACGAACATTGTCTGTATGCTCACACTTATGTTGGCCATATTCGATGAAGTGGATTGTTTAAATTTTGAGTGTAGCATTCGTATAGCGATGGGTGGCTTTGAGGCGTGCATAAGGATTTACTAGGTGCGCTCGATCCGCCTGCAGACTTTAGTGGATAAAAACCAATGCCCAGGGCCATGCCGGGCTTGTCATTGATAGAACGGGTATGAGAAGTACTTCAGAGGGAATATTCAGTCGTCAGTCTTGACTCGTCTGCTATGTAAACCGTTGGGTTTCTCTTCCCTCGTAGGTTCACATAATTCCCTAGTTTGAATTTCCGTATTCTGAACTCTGTTGCGATATGCTTGCATTCCCATGAGATACAGGCTTCTGCATACAAGAGGCTATCACGATTTCTGCTTCAGGGAGGTCTTCTCTTGCGTTTAGCAGTCTCCCGACGACGTTTCAGTCGGTAGTCATATAGTTGCCCAAGACGCTGACGGAGAGAACGGACGAGTTGCTCTCCAGTACATTTAACCCCTTTTCAACTAAAGGGCAGGCGTTTAGAGGCTTCTTTAGTGATGTTATTAGGCATCTAGGAGACGGGTACATAAATCGGCACTTACTGACAATTCCTACATAACCATCGCAGGCTATTCATCTTGAGCTAGGGAGTGTGCCACCTTACAGGTATTGGCAGAGAGAGTATTGATAACCCGGGAAAACAGTTTGGAATCGAGGAGTCTAAGCACATCCAGGGACTTTTTGCGATTATTGCCTTTGATGTTTTTGAAAGAGCTCATTTCGACACGCTATACAGTACTCTCATGTACCCACAACGTGAATCGACGACACTATTTTGGCCAACAGAGAGATTTCCGTGCCCACTTAGAAGGTATGATGTGACTTGATAGGCCAATATTTTGGCACGGAAATTCAACAAGCGTTTCTCTCAGACCCATCTCGGATGATTAACTTCGGAATTTGACAGCCAGTTTTGCCTCTGCGCCCGTCTCAGCGCAGCCAAAGCTACGTACGGGTCCTTTCTTAGCTTCTCCCCTAACCTTCCTTTCATTTGTCCATAGCTGTTTTGTCTTTGTTTTACGCTTGACTGGATATTCCAATCCAACCATTGACAACCGAAGAACCATGCCGCCTCGCGATCCGCTCTTGAAGGAAAAGTCCATGATAATTGTGGGTGCGGGCGCCTTTAGACTTGCCACAGCCCTAGTACTCAAGAAGCAAGATTATCAACATATGACAATGCTAGACCGCTACCTACTACCTATCATAAACAGCAGCAGCGTTAATATCTCACGAGTCATACGAATTAAATATACCGATCTACTTTACGGCAAAATAGCACGCGAAGGCCACCAGGGCCGGCTCCAAGAGTACGCCAACTACTACCATCAATCTGGATTCGTTGTAGTCGCAAATAAGTCGGAAAACTCGTATATTTAGAAGATTTAAGAGGTAAGCAAGTCGCTCAGTGGCGAATATGATACTCTCGAAGAGTACAAGAACGCATACGGTATTCGCAGTCGATTTCCCGAAATCCGAGCCCAACTGGATGGTGGGAAAGCTTTCTATAACCTCCAAGGTAGGTAGGCCGATGCTGAGCCAAGTATACGTTACCTCGCCGCGCAGCATAGCTTGGCGGGAGTCGCTTTCATCACAGGTAAACGAGGCCGCGTCCTCTCCTTGAGGCATTATGGATACAAAGTCACCGGCATCAACGTCGCGCAAGGAGGCCCCTCTCAGCTTTATAGATTATTCTAGCTACGGGGGCGTGGTCTAATTGATTAGTCTCGACTTCTTGGGCATCTTCTGCTTCTGGCCAACCCGTGGGCTTCATCTGTTAATGTCTAGAGGAAGCTTCTAAGTTGGCAAAAATGCCTGTAATAATTAACCTGGATAACGGACTGTTCATACTCCTTACCATCCCAAATACCCACTTGCTCAAGATGTTTCGTTACAGATATGGTTTGGCTATAAATATCCATATCGAGGATCTCCTCGGCTAGTCCCGGGATAGGTTATCACCCAGATTAGATAGCACTAATGCAGCAAGCTCGCACTGGCCTGAGGATGCAGATAAGGCCTTGTGCGAGGGATTGGAGCAATTCGTGCCCGAGTCCGCCAATATGTAATGGATTAGACGCGCAAGATGTGCTGGTATTCTAATACGCCAGAAGGTGTCACTTCATCGTTAATCATCACTATGTTCACGAAGGCCTTTTCTTTGCTCCTGGCAGTGCAAGGCAATAAATCAGAATATTATAGATACGGGCGATGCGGTTACTAATGACGCAGTGCTTTCAAATTTGTGCCCATTCTCCGTCGATATATAGTGGACTGTTTCGAAAACAAGGCCTCCGAAGAGATTCGACATAAGTAGAGGCTGAGAGCTCCCATGGATCAGCAGAATATCATCAAGCACGGCGATGAAAGTCGTGGTGGTTCTGCTCTTCTGAAATTATCAATGACTAAGGAAGCCAAGCTATAGATAGGTCGCAAAACGCAAACCAAACCTCCTCAGCGTATGCCTAAAGAAACGTAATATTGTTACTTGAATGACGGAAAAGGAATGCGGTAAGTGGGGAGAAGAAGTCAAATAAAATACAAGAGTCCATTTCGTTACCTACTGATTTATGCGTAGAACGATATGAGAAACAAGGCTACAAGAAGCAGCCAAGAACACAAATTCTCACAAGCCCAATCATTGCTCCGAACTGAGTGATTCAACACCTTCACAGGAATTCCAAGACCAATCTCTTCAAAGTCCCATAGGTGCAGAGAGGACGGAAAATAAACCTCAATTGGGCGTTGTCCAGTTGTGGAAAGATCGATGAGAAGCTCAACCGAGAGAAGGCTACGAGCCGGAGAAGTACGGCACGTTCAGAGCATGTGGAAGATGGTGTTGTCTCCCCGATGACTACGGTTGAAGCGCGCTCGACTCAACGATTTCAACGGCTTCCCCCACGGGCAGTCAGGACAGTTGCTAAGCTGTAGAAAGAATAAGGAATGGAAAAAGTCTCGTGTGACATTTCGCCATCCCCTAAGCAACGAGTGAAATATGAGTTCTGACGCATGACGAAGGTGAGACCTAACGAATTTGATGGAAACTGAAGGGGAATGACTCAAAGTCGCTTGAACATGGCTCATCCAAGCTCCGGGGTTTTAGAATTGCAGAGTCCTGTGGACGGCATATCTTCCGCCCCTTCCGCGTCAATCTTCGCGAACCGAGCAGTACAGAAAAGGGTTTAGGCTTGTTCCACAATAAGTCCACCATCAATGGATTACAAACACTTTATATAACATTCACGGAGAGGGCTTGTACCTTGCTGCATTCTTTTCCTTGTCTCGGTAATTGCTATCATGCAGCAGTTCCAGACTCACACTCACACTCAGACCCAGACCCAGGTGGATGGTTCGCCTTCTCTCGCCGGAAAGCTACCTTCGACGCGAACGGAGATCACGACCACATTATGCCCTGCACACGAAACCGGACAGTCACAAGGTGACAAAGAATCTTCACCAGAGAGAAGGAACAGGGAGTTCAATCTAGATACCATCACCAGAGCAAACCATACTCCATAAAAGCACGCTGAACATGGCAGGCACGCATTATAAAATCAACCAGATAGATAAAGTAAGCTGAGTAGGTCGAAACAAAGCTCGGTGATAACTCCGGCATCACAAAGTTTGCTAGGATCAATCTTGGCATTCTCCGTATGTCACACATAAATGGCAAAGAACCATACCAAACACCTTGATGCTAGCTATACTTTATCAGTTTCGGAATCAGTAGCTCCATTATAATGCTTTACTCATACTTCATGTTTCTCTTGCTATTATTCGACCTGATATGGATCATCCGACTGCGAGATGTGTCAACGCATAGTCGGAGCCATGACCTCGCTAACTAGCCATTTGCCGCACTTGTGCCCCTCACACTGGTTACTGAAGAGCGTCGCATAGCGACAGACCAAATCCATACTGATCAGCCGACCTCTCCTAGCAGGCATTTTGATCGCCACAAGTTCAAATAACGTCACCTGCCCACGCGCAGTTGTCAACTAAGTTACTTCCTCATGCTGCTTCACCCCAAGACCAAGTTCTGTTGGGGAAGGGTTTGGATCTCTTCAGTGTCGCTTGGGGTTTATTCGCTCTCAAATCTCTCCCTAGGACGGCATACATGCTCTATGATCCTGAACAGCTACTTGATGCTGATGGGACTCTTTCCTTACCAAACACGGCACTTTCCACGTATCATATTGACTTTGAGACCGAACTGGTTAGGGTGGGTAATTTTGCCAAGGATACCGCGTAGTAAGAAATAGCTTCACAGCAACGATCTTAAGGCACGGATCACATTGTGGTGCCATCGGATATGCTGGGCCATGTTGGTTTGCCGTATAATGCCACACTATTTACAGATAATAATACTCTAAGAAGGTATAAAGCTCTATATTAAAAGTTGGCTATACTCTGCTAGCTATTTGATAGTACGGCTGGTAAAGATCGTTAAAAAAAAAAGAACCTGGGATTGGAAGTATAGCAAAGAGATTAGATAACGTAAGAAAATTAAAGATGCATTTATATACATAAGTAATACGTCTGCAGACCGTTAGTTAAATGAGGAAACCCAAGTTGCCATAATAGGATAGACAGGAATTAACTAGAGATAGATACCCACGTAAGAAATAGACAGGGGTATACAATAATTACGAACAGAGGAGTAGGTAAGAGATAGTAATACAGAATACGTAATGCTCTGTGCAACTAGCAAATAGCAGTTTTAAAGAAAGGTTGAACTTTACACATTTAACTTAAACTCTTAAGCCCTAATAGCCGAAATTATATGTCTTAGCTATCACCTGACTTTTAGCCAAACTGTATCTAAAAGAGGACTATTATTTACCGCCCAATAAGATTGCTTCTAAATTATTAATAGGATTACAATATAATCATTAGTAATACTACTTTGGATTTAATTGTTCATAATCCTGTGTAGATCGCCAGTCTTGGCCAGAACAGACGCCAGTAACCTTTCTAAAGATACGGAGGTTGAAGTATCTGCAACAGCTCGGCTTTATATATTTGGCAATTATAGTTATTTGATAACTCTTTCAAATATGTTCAGCTACCATCACGATTCGTGACAGGGCCTAATCTTGATTTCAAGTTGGCTATAATCATCGAAAAAGGAATCCTCTCGTTCTATCCACACATCGCACCTAGGCGACAACCTGTCAAGAGGTGAAAGAACCCTTACAAGCCTAGCCATTCTCCAATCATCTATATAGCCCGCTCTATCAGCGCAACTTTTCATCAGTGTATCCCGGACCACTCTTCCTCTCTCATGGTGATCCATCCACTTGATCCTCTTCACTAACGCAGAATTGTCGCCATCAAGTCTACCCAGTATTTCAATTGCCTCAGACTGATTATCAACTTTCTTTCTGTCGCTTATAGCGTAAGCTTGTCCTTGACCGAGTAGAATTGCCCAGAAGTTTTGATAAGGCAGGTTTGCTTGTACAAAGCAAGTGGGTTGGCGATAATCATAGACTCCCCATTGTAGTCCGGCCACAAGAACAAGTGAGATGACGTGTTGAGCGTTAATTTGCAGCTCAAAATCGGTGACCCATGTAACTGTCCCGTCTTTGTGAAACGCGGAGTCCGGATGACATTCGAATGAAGGTATATAGTCTTCGGTGTTCCGGTCATTGACTGATTTGAGAACTTCCAAGACGTCTTTATGCCAATGGATCTTGAATACTGGCTTTTGATGATGACCCATTCTACGTGTTTCCTGGACTGAAATCGTTTTCCTGATGGAGATAGTTTCTCGCTCCATCTCTCTCGGCTCCTCTTGATAATCCCACGGAAGATCCTTATACTTGCAATCGCTGTCATCGCCGTAGCAATCATCTTCGTTGTATGAGGGCTTACTCGGCGGCACCTTGATTAGCTCATAGGGCTTGAATCGAAAATGAGTAATATTCCGGCTAGATTTCGTCAAAAGGATTCCCAGGGTATTGCTTTTATCTTCAGGGTCCTCTACACCCAGGTCGAAAATACAATCCACACCGTGTTCAGCTCCTGCCGGGTAATCTTCTCGCTTGAGGACTCGTCCTTCCATATTAACATTCTTGCTGGTGACTTCCATGCCAGACTCGAAGCCTTCCACCCTAATTTGAACATTGAGCCAGTGAGCGAACTCGGACGGTGAATTTGCAAAGCATCCTCGAAGTACACCCATACCGTACGACGCGGAGTCTTGCTTCCAAGCAAAAAGGCTGAGATCATCATAATTCTTTATAATTTCTCCCTGCAGACGAAGAAACGACTTTAAACCTTCTCCGTAGAGAAGAGGCATGTTGACATCGAAAATCCCCAGAAGGCAATAGGCAACATCTTCAACACGGGTCGTTTCTCTACTCGCCGCCCAAGACATTCTTTGCGCAACCGGGATGGTAGCGATATCTCTCTTGTATTCCAATACTAGACTCGGTATGCCTGTGAGCTTTTCCAAGATGTTCATGAAACGCAAGTCAGATCCTGGAGTCCTTGACCCGATGCAATTCCAATTTTGGTCGAGAAACACAACTTGGTTGGGAGCAATCAACTCTTGAAGGGTCCAGCCTCTTGTAAACCATCTACAAGACCTCAGTTCATTTTCGAGTTTAGAAAAAGCTGAATCCGCCCATTGTCGACCCTCATCTGACTTGGGCATCGCTGAGCCAACCGGGGTGCAAGGAAACACGAGGTCGGAGAGGTAAACGTAGCATACTGAAGACTGCTGATACCATGCAAACATGGAGTTAATGGCCTCACTAAGTTCAGCGCTGCTTCTTTTATCGATGCAACAGGTATCAACCCAGGTATGAAGGATGCTGGCTTGACGGGACTCTTCGCAGGTCATTTGTATTTTTTTCCAGCCTGCCTTGCTCTGTGCGTGCGGGAGGTTCTCCATGTCTTGGAAAAGAACTTCGTCTCCTTCCCAAGTGTGCGACAGAATAGAGTAGCAAGAGGGCGGATTGATGAAGTTCTCCGGCTTGTAAGTTTGGGTATTAATAAGCCACATGATTGTTATGTCACTGAGCAAAAAGAGAAAGGAAGTTCCTCAGTGACAAGATATATGTGAACCTTAACCTGCCACCCAGTACCACCGATGGAAGTTGAAAGAAGATTGTAAGAACAAGATGTCGGCACAAGTTGTAATAAAGATAAAAATTTCAGGCTGAGGTCCTGGTACCATTATTACTCTGTTCAGCTGCCATATCCTTCTAGATTCTTTAGCCGCTGTCCATCTACCGAAGGGATCCCAGCCAATAAGTGACTATAAATAAGCGCTTACTTGGAGCCGGATACATGAGCGCGTCAGAAGGCATGCAATGAGATTTTTAGTGGCCATACCCTAAGAAACGCGGCTTGGCTCACAACGGAGACAATTGTGGTATCGATTTCTTGTGCCAGTTTGCTAAATTGTTGCCTTGGGTATTATTCGCATGCGATTTGCGTCAAATCAGCCACCAAAATGGGGTTGCGGGGTGAACCAATTTAGTCCTAGTCCTACAGTCGAAAATTAAGTGTGCTACAATTGATTCATTTTACCCCCTTTTTAAGGGGTTCACTTGATTACCGACAGGCGGTTAGCCCGCATTTCTGGTTGGTGTGTGATCATAGATTCAAATAAGGCAACACACGTTAACGGCGGCTCGTTACATTCTGGCTCCGGTCTATCAGCATCTATCGCAACAAATATAACATTGAGCTAATAATTCTTGTTCATTGTTTTTAAAGCAGTCTGTTAGGTCATGGCACTCATATCTTGATGAACGATAATGGAAATATCACGCTGCCCATGCAGTCATTTGTACACACAGAGATCGGCATAAAGGAAAGGTCGCATGTACAGCGTCTGCTTCGTATATGGAAGTCCCAGTTACAGCCACAAGTCTGCATCTACGCTACCAACCGCTCCTCTCTATCCTAATCACCACGGCTAGGCGGGTCTTGTGAGGGAACTAATGACCTTTCGGTTCTTTTAGAGGTGTATTTAATAATGCAGCTTTCGCTCCATTGAGAAATGGCTTGTGATTGAGGATAAAATGATGCAAATCTACTCGGTCCCAATGGCTCTAGTGAGCAAGATTAATCGAGAGTAGAAGTTACGAAGCTGGAATGAGACAACAGTTGGGAGGGGAAAGTGGTTGAGGCCGGACAGATGAGTATCGGGAGAGGATCATATTAACTCCAGTAAGATCGGTGGGCAGATTGGAGATTTTTCTACTTTCCTTCCAACCGCGACCACTTTCATCAGAAAGCAGAATCATGCTACCCAGTCTGTATTTGTCTTTATTCATAAACATATGTTAAAGTTTATGTAAGGATTTACTCTTTCTATCTTTATCCCTACACAGAGTCCTGTAAAGGGAGCTTGAGAGGAACTGGCGGTTGAGCTTGCGATGCTGGAGAACATAGGCTCTCCACTTCGTTCCCTGACAAGCTGAAAGTAGAAGCATTGTCTTGGCAAGTTGCGTCGGAATACTGGGAAAACGAAGACTCCCCACGGTTTTGACATAGAGGCCGTGACCGAAGAGAATCAAGGTGTATTGTTTGCGGCATTGCTTGGAATTCTGGTATGGTATACTGATCTTCATATGGCGGTGATTCCAGATAAGGGGACCTGGGCTTATGAGGAGGATTTGAATGAAGGCCTGAAGATCCTGGGAGAGGAGTGTGCCAAAATGCATTATGGGGTGTGCTGGGAATGCGTCTAGTCGCCTGGATATCAGCAGAATTGAGGTATCTCTGTTGGTTATATGGCATCTCCTGACGGTATCCTTGGTCAAACTGTGTTTCAATTGTTTCTGGTGTTAGAGACCAAGATCGCTGGTTAACAGAGCTTTGGATATCACCAGTAGCCCTGTATGGCGGAGGCACAGAAGAGTGCAAAGGCTGGCCAGACTGCGCATTGTTGTCGTCGGCAAAAGAATCTGGTACCGTGTCTCGATTTCCCTGGGTTGGGCGCCTCCTAGCTACGGAAAGCGTTAAATGGGATAGAGAAATAAGACGTAACAGAGAGTTACTCACCACTTTTGCCACCCATGATGTTGCCCAAGAGAGCGATGTTATCGATAGCAACGGACCTCTTTCGCGACAATCCGACCATATCGTCTTGCACTTTTTCTTGCACTGGAACTGGAGCCTGGAGAGCAATCTGCCGCAGAAAGGATATCTCGTTCAGCACTGCGCGATGGTGGCCACTGACCACAGGGATCTGTGTGTAGAAATCTGTAGAGTCAAGAAAAATCCACCGCGACCGGCGCTTGAAGGGTATCCTGCCCTGGTTTGCCTCTGGCCTGCACTTCTCTACAATCTTGCATACTTCGGCAAGCCCTTGGTGTGCAGCTCTGATAATGGTGTTAACGCGATCAAGCTCTATGGGCTTTCGCTCCAGAATATCCAGATATTCTTCGCGCAACCCGACAAGGTGCTGCAGGTCTCGCTCGCAGGTGCGAACCAGCTCAAGGCTCCGGCGGACCTCGTCGCTGACCTGGCTACTCTCAATGGCGAGGGTGATCAGCTGATATGTCACACGAAGAGCTCCAGCTACGGCTCCCACAGCTGGAAGTATCTCTGCCATAACAGCTGGTGTGTGTACTTCGGGGAATGATGTTGAGGTTGTCGAGAGTTTTGCAGGCTGCGTACGAGTGATACGTCGGTGTCGTTTTCCGGAAGCATATCTCCGTGTCTGGTGGCACGGGAGATGGAATATGTACCGGGATCATGTAAAGAGGAACAGGGGTGACATACCGGTTTGCGGGACGCAACGTATTCTCAGGGCCCTGCAAGTTGCCGCTGACTCTACTAAATTCCGTTTCCCCACGGAGGTCCTCTCCTATATTCCGTTCCTCTACGGAGCTCATCAAGTGGCTTTCATGGTAATGGGCGACGTGCAGTTCAGCTCGACGACGAGGCGGCGCCATGTGGCTGTATATATCTGTCACAAAAACAAGCTTACCATTATGGCACCTTGTGGCGTACCAGGGCTGTTCAGCCGCAGTGGGTCAATTAAAGGGAGTCAGGATGAAATGCTGGTGAAGTACCGATAATTAAAAATGGTGAATAAAAAGAATATGGGTTCAACTCTACTAGACACTACACAATAGCCAGACGCGGCTCCGCAACCAGCTGGGGTGACGAGAGCCGACGTCCATCCCGATGGCTCAGCTTCTGCAGGCCGACACAAAGAACGATAGCCCTTGGTGTACCTATATCTTTGTAAATGAAGCGCCAGTCGCTAGTGTGAGAAAACAATGCATAGCCGAGTTTAGCTGCCTCAACGATGATGGAATGCATGTGATGGCACTGTTTCTGCAAGTTATCTTGATCAGGTGTAACGAAACAGTGGAGAAATGGATCCAGTTCCTTGACAAGCGCTTCTGTCTGATGTCTCACTGCGTGCTCAGACACCTCGAGGGGCGTTCTCTCACTGGGATTGGGGTGAAGCAGCAAGGCGGACAGGGTACGCCACTTTGTCAAGACGACCGGCATAACTAGGAGGAGGAAGAAGGGTTAGCGGTCTGGTTCAGCGCGCGAAAAGACGCCATCATGAATCTTACCATTAAAATCCTCTTGTGACTTATCGATTGATTGAATAGATGGGAGGAAATTGATTGCCGGTCCAGGTAGCAATGATATGCCATTCCGGGAGTTCCAGTCAATGCTGTTGAAAAGAACATGCGAAACAACATGCTGAAGGGCCAATCGACGAGAAGCAGGATGCAGACACCACTCAGCGACAGCCTCAGCTTCGAACCCCGAGGAATCCTGGTTGATGCCCAGATTCATGAGCTGCTCAGTCAGAACCGATACATTGATATCTATCGGTTTAACGTGGTAGTAGTTCTCGATGTGCTGCTCCATAATGACTTCTAGCCGCCGCAGCATGCCAACAATCTCTCTGTCGGGTGTTGCTTGCAAGATGAAGTTTTCTACCTTGATTTTATTGTCTGATGACTCCATACTCTGTGGACTGTCAGTATCTGGGACCTTAGGGATGCGGCCGATACGAATTGCCCGGCGATGCCTCGGACGACGCTTAGTGAAGCGCTGAAGGAGCCACGCGACGCAAATGCCAACAAATATACCAGCAACGAGGCACCCAATGGCTATTCCAGCAACAGCACCGGGATCAATTCGGTTGTTAACGTTATTTCTCGTTTCCTGAGGACTGGTCTGGCCGGCACTAGCATTCGTTCCATTGATAGTTGTGGTCGCAGAGGTACGGCTCGACTCTGTTGTAGTCACGGAAACAGAGGTCGAACTTGATGTTTTGGAAGGCGCAGAACCGGGCAGAGAACTCAGTTCTGCGGCAGAGGGGAAAACTTTTTCTTTGGGTGCCATTATGATAAAAAGAGCATTGTTCATGTGTAGGGCAAGTGAGAAGGCCATCGATGTGAGCAAATACCAAGGGTCTTATAGAACGACAAGGGAGCACGACGTCAGGGCTGCATGACGAAAACCCCCGGTTGGTCTTGAGGTACTATGTAAACTCTGCATCTCAATCGAGTGAATGAATCACCTTAAACAGCATGCCATAAGCACTAGTATCAAGCCTGTTGCCATGGCTCTAGCCTTGCCTGAGTGACCGGCGTCTCTTGTTGCGGCGCCGCCTCAAGACGGTCTAGGCCTTTTGCAAGCCACATTTGGTGAAAAGAGGCGTTTCGTCCATCACAGTATTTCCGAGGGCACTAATAAGCAATTATTTTAGAGTTAGCCATCCGATTCCCGCTAGCTGCGGCTGACAAGCAAGTAAACGTTATAAAATTGCACCTCATATTTCAGTTACTCCTCAACTTCTCTCATCAAGTTGCATTCATTTTCCAATACATTCTAGTACTTTTTGAGCCAAGTTGTCTCAGAATCTTTACACCACCTCAACCACCAAACTTCAAGGCAGAGCGCCGTTCCTGTGTTCCCAGAATGACTAAAAAGCAAGATGCCACAGTAGCTATCGATCTTGGCACGACTTTCACAGGTGAGATGACGAATTCTTACAGCATCATATATACATTACAAGTAGCTGACCAGTTGAAAGGTGTTGGCTTGCTATATTCCACTGGCACCATCGACATATTGGATAACTGGCCGGGAAACAACCAGCAAAGCGAACGGAAGGTTCCAACCCGTCTGGTCTACAACCAAGACAATACTGTTTCCTCCTGGGGTTTCCAATGCGATATTATTGATTCTCATCTCTCCTATGGGAAGACGGAACGTCGACTTTTCAAGGTGTTTCTTGATCAAGCAACCCATGACGAGGCAAAGCAAGGAGGCTTGGCATTTGTCCCACGGAGCACTCAAGACGTGGCGAGATGCATTACCGACTACCTTCGAGAGATCTACCGTCATGTGAAGAACACGTATGAGCGAAGCACTGGGGTAAGAAACTGGGCCAGCTCGACCATAATCTTTCTCTTTAGTGTACCTACAACTTGGAAAGGTATGGAAGTCATCAACACATTCAGATCAATCATTCGTGACGCTGGGTTCGGCACTGAAGGCCCTGGGCACTCTGCACAGATTGATCTGACCGAAGCCGAGGCTGCGGCTGTTGACACTTTGAAGAGCGGCGTGGTTGAGTTTGGAACTGGGGACATATTCCTAACTGTTGATGCTGGCGGCGGCACGACAGACCTTTCCCTAGTGCGTGTCACTGCTGTTGAAAACGATATTGTACAGATATCTCAGATCGCCGAGGTCAGCGGCATCGGTACAGGATCAACTCTCATTGACTCTGCTTTCGCGAATCTGGTTGAGCACCGATTATCTTCTAACCCGGGCGTTCTGGATGGTTATCCAGATCTCCCTGGTACCTTAATGATGAGTGAGCGGTTCAAGATTGTCAAGCACCATTTTGGTGAGACATCGTTTTCTTCCCCAGTTTATAAAATCCCAGTACCTGGCCTTGCATATGATTTCAGCCATGGTGGGCTAAGAATTGAAGAAGGACGCATGATCTTTGATAGGTTTGTTCCAACAGATAGTTCCGCTACATGACACGATGAGTTAACTCAAACATAGTGCTGAAATCCAAGCCCTTTTCGATCCTCATGTCGACCGTATTATAGACATAATCAAGGAGCAATTAGACTGGATGGCGGAGAACAAACCCACTGAGCAAGTGGTATGGCACGCTGTCGCCAACCCTCTAGTCTTCCGCTGATCCAAATCATAGACACGCCTGATCCTCTCGGGAGGACTAGGGAGCTCCGAATATGTGCAACAGCGCATTCGGGAACACCTCAACCGGTTCACCCACCCCAGCGCTCGTAATTGCTCTGTCATTCCTAGTCGATTCCCGCAAACTACTGTTGTAAGGGGCCTCCTCCAAGATCACAAGCAGCGGATAGAAACAGGAGACAAACCAGTTCTGGCTTCATACATTGCTCGAGCAAGCTACGGTGTTGTAGTCCGCGAGATATACAACCCAGAGCGTCACTTTAATGAGCAGATTGTGCAGGATGACCATGACCCTGGCCAAAGATGGGCCGTCAACCAGATCCAGTGGGTTATTCGAAAGGTACGCGTTCGATATGCCCCTCTTACAGCTTTTCCAATTATACTTATTCTGAATATAGGGGGACTCAGTGGACCCGAATAAACCGTTGGTGAAACAGTTTGTTATCAGATTGAAGCCAGGCCAGACAAGTAGATCCTGGAACTCTCAGATTGTCATTTCGCGGAGCGAGGTTGATGTTCTCCCTCGAAGTCTACGGCAAGGTATGTGCTTACAGCTCCTGCCTGGATGGCGGATAAACTATGCCTTCAAGCCTCCAAATGAGAAATCCGGCTAACTAAGTCTTCTTCTCTTCTGATCAACAGCGGGTGTCAAGAAATTGTGTGACGTGAAAAGCAACCTCACAGGCGTCCAAGAACACGAGCTTGAGCTGAAAAAGAAGCGTGGCTTCTGTTGCTTTAGCGAAGGGTACAAGTATTATAACTGCAAGTTTGACATCCATGTGATTGTAGCTCCGGCTGATATACGCTTTGAGTTGTGGTTCCGGGGTCAAAAGTTCTCTAGGAATCATAACCCTATTAAAGTTGAGTGGGAGTAGGCAGGGCAAAAGCGACATGTTAAAGAGATAACAGCCTCAGTAGAATTATACTATAAAGTCCTATGTATAAGTTTCTTTGAATTTTTAAAGTATTCTTTTTAAAGGCTTAAGTAAAAAAGTATAAATACCAAGAAATTATAAATAAAAGTAAATATAAATGAGCTTCTCTAATTATTTAAGTATGTCTTATTATATCCAAAGCACACGTCTTTCTTTGCCAACTAATTGGCTAACAGTAGGTCTCAACACTGCGGAATCTAGTTAATGCCATTATTTCAGTGGCTATTATGTAGTTCCTCAAGTCTAAGATTCGTTCGAAAGCAATGGAAACTTTCCCAACGTTTCCTAAGAGCCTCATTGAGGTATTTATTCCCCTTGAGAAACAACACGGCTCTAAACCGTCTATGTAAGTTGTTTAATATTCTGCTGTGTTGTCCCAAGAGGCCACCTCTCTATGACCATAGTGGCATTAAATATCCCTAAATACAGGACTAAAAGCAAGTCATATAGGTTCCTCGCAGTCACTTCTGGTACTGATATATGTTACTAACAGCTGCTCAAGAATTATAGCAGAAGATACTGCATTAAATAAGATTTATCCAATAATTAGTGAGCATATACGTTAGTTAGTACCTGTAATATAGTATATGGTGAGGATACTTGCTGGCGTGAGACTTTACTGATTAGGGAAAGTAGTGATATCAGGCAGATAGTAGACCAGCATCTTTAAACTATTATTCTCACTGTCAGCCTTAACGTACTTAACGCAAGGATCGACATTCTTCGGAACAGGTTGATGGTAACCACAATCACCACTGGCATCGAGTCTAACGAAGAACGTCCTTAAACATGAATGCATATCTACGCTTTCAATGTCCATGTTTGCCTCCACTTAGCTTTCTTCAGCAATAAGGGCTGGTAATGAAAGACTCGCTTCAGGCCACAACGCGGACTCCTTGGAGCGCTGAGGAAAGAGAAGCATGTTGGGGTGCAGCAATGATGAATTATACGTCAACTTCAGCAATAATATCCGGGAGCTAGGGCTGTGGATGTGTTGGATTCAGCGCGCTCCCCGCCGTGGGGTGCCCAGCACGGCCACGACAGCCCACGCCGACTTGTCAAATCAGATGGGTACGACATGGCTTGCTCCGACTCCCAAATCTGCCAGGATGCGGGCCATATGCTCCGAGGTCCTGTTGAGATAGCGTGGGGGTTTCTCCTAAGCTGGCGCTGTCTTATGTATGCAGCTGAGCAGTTGAGGCTTGCGCTAACAGAAATTAATTACTCAACAGTAACAAGCTTTCCACACATAATTGGTAAGACACTCCGCTTAGCTCATAGTCGACCACTCTAGCGACAAATGCCCGCTGCGCCTTACAGGACAAGGTGGACATAGCAAGGTTCTTGAGTTATCGTTCAGGCACGATATGGAATAACTTGCTGACATTGAGTCTCACGCTCAACGTGGCCTCTGCCCTGATGATCTAGAAAGGTCCTCCTATTAGAGATGAACATTACTGTAGTGTTATTAACAGATGGTTTCTTTACATAAGCTAAATATAGGCAAGCAAAAGCTGACACGGAGCTTCTGGCAGCGCATCCTCCCCAGCCACTAAGGGATCGGATTTCCTGATCCGTTCATCTTAATGGGGACATGCATGGTGCCCGGCAATTTATTTTATAGAGCGGCTGCTTGCATGAAGTCGGCAGTTTGCAAAACGTCGCGGGATACAATGTACTAGCTGTTGTAGTGCTAACGCTAACCGATCGGTAGGACGGGCTTGATCGGTAGGCTACCATTAGCTTCTTCCTACTCTAACTGTCTTAAGACTTTGATCCTTGTGGGAACCCACTACAGGGACCAGATAGAAGTATTACTGCAACTTATCCCTATGTTCTTCTCTTGGTAAAACACCAACAGATCTAAGCCAAACTAATAAGCTAATATAAAATAATATATATAATTACTAGAATTTGATATGATTCTATAACGTGGTTGATAAGCAAGTAGGACAGATAAGTAAGTGGTGTGACGGTTGGGTTTCCAAACAAGTAAACTAGTCCGTTCTAAGTTTATGTTTGCAGATGCGTAGGGCGTTATGCTGAGCGATGCTTAAATGTCACGTCTCTTAATGATCAAATAATGCGTGTAAGGCTTATTGATGTAAAGAAGTGTTATTGATAGCTGGTGAGCTAAGTTCTATCTAATGCTAAATGAATGTGTTTATATACTAAGGTGCTTCTAAGGCTCAGTAAAGAGTGGTAGTGATCCAGAGGCTGGATCTTTAGGGATCAGTGGTGATCC
>PVQB02000937.1:0-17585 GCA_002980475.2 Fusarium beomiforme | reverse complement strand
TACCTAGTCTGAGGTTACAGTAAAATAACGTCTGTCAATAGCAAGGATGAAATGTCCAAGAACAAGTTGTTAAATTTATCTATTTTCTTGTGGTTAATATTATAGAAGATTGAGAATTGCTTATGAGATCGCTATATATAATGCAGATACAGAAATAAAATACTTAATAATTATTCCAGGTTCAAGAAATGTGAGCAAAAGAGTTCTCATTGAGTAAATTGGAAAATCCCGCTGTTTCGGATGAGCTCGGTTGCCAAGTGAGAAAACGACGCGGTTACGCGACACAAAAAGTGAGGCCAAATCAGTTGTGCTGTTTCCAAATCCCCATAACAACACGCCAAACAGATATCATTACCGGACATGCTGGACAGATCTATAGGGGTTAGACCTGCTTAGCGATTATGGCTGAGCTTGTCCATGGTAACGGCACTATCGAGCCGGTCAGAAACGAGAGGCCACTCAATCTGGCGATATACTGAGTTCAAGCAATACTCGGAGTCGTGATATGATTTGCTGAAGTGTCTCGGAAATAAGTTGCTCAGAGCGCGGTTCGATGATGGGCACTGGCAGCTGCAGCGGCAAGTCACATGTAGTGAAAGAGACGCCAGAGTATTAATCCTATTCGGGCATCCAGCATGTTAACACATCACATAGTTTATATTGAGAGGTGATGAATAAGCTGTAATAACTCCAAGTTGATATAACAATCAATATCTCGATTGAGACTGCTTATACATATAGAAGCGGTAAGTACTATCTGAACTCAGTTTATAGGATGTATTAGCTTGATACATATTGCAGGAATTTTACAAGCTCAAACTATTCATAGATTTTAAGGTTAAAGGTTCTAGTTTACCCTATTTATTAAAAGGCATACTCTGCTTTAACTGCCTGATATAGAAGATATTCCTTTTTGAATTTAATTACTACATTAGGGATTTTACTTAAGAAAAAGAAACGGCCAATAAAATAGAGCCTATACATTCTTTATCTATATGCTTATAGCTACGACCTATCTTTAATTTATTCCTGCAGCCACCTAATAAGCTTGTCTTAGCATTGGGAGATCTAGGGATAATGCCTCTGTCACTGACATGGAACTATTGAATGTTGGCTGATCACTAAGCCCAGACAGGATGCGCTATTGAAATCACAACTGAGGCTGGTGTGCATCTAGACCTGCAGAAAATGGAATAAAACCCAGTAAACCCCCTTTTAAAAAATTCTTTTAAATGGCTTCTACTTCTACGAGTTCTCCCTCACTCATTTTTATTCGTTATGTACTCACTCTCGCTTTCACAACGCCCGCTTAAGATGATTTCCAAGACGTTTATTGTTTTTATAGCGACTTACTTAATAGCTGACTCTGAAGCCGGTCCGTGCAAGGCCAGCTCCAGGTCTTCTGAGAGCTTAGTCACGCGAGATGTTTCAACAATGGTCAGCTCTGCCAAGACCACTACCGTCACAGCCTCTTCCAATTATCTCTCCACAGAGGAGTCGAGCGTCGCTGTGACGGAGTCTGTCAGTAGCACAGACACATCTATGGCTCCCGACGAAACGTCTACCACTGTCCTCCCGACCAGCGATGGCACAACTACCGACTCTGCCACGACTACCGAATCCGCTACCGCTCCTGCTACGATAACTACGTCGGAAGCCCCGTCCACTCCGACCTTCATCCGCAACGGTGGATTTGAAGATTCCTCTATATCTCCTTCACCATGGGAACTCTATAACGGCGAGGCTACCATATCCGTTGTTTGTGACGTTAAACATGATGGGCGAAATTCGGTTCTCATGATCCACTCACAAAGAGCAATCCCAGACTACTTGAGGCAGCGACTCCAAGGTCCCATAACGGCTGGCGTCGCATATACCATGTCTGCTTGGGTCAAAGCAACCCCCTCATGCCCCTATGTTTTACTCCAGTGCTCTTATCAAAGTAACAATTGGGAGAGTTCTGCAGCCATCGATATCACTGCGGCAGCAGGCCAGTGGACGCATGTTTCGTCTACCTGCACGTACACCCAAGAGCAAATCAATTCTGGCGATTTGTATCTGATGGTAGGACTTGGCTGTTTTGGTGTTCCGGGTAACCAAGGTTATATAGACACGGTGGACTTCTCGGCTTAAGACTCGAGGTGAGACAGATTGAGTTGCACCGAAGCTCAATGTAGGACTCCTGAGCTCCTTATAAGTGTCATATAAAAAGAAGAAGCCATGAGGTAACTTGCATTACCAGAAATCTGGCGTCGCCCTCAAGGATGAAGCCTCGCATTGTCATTGCGTTGACCCAGATCTCTATCTGACATGGGCCAAGTACAAGTGTGGAGCGCAAGGATGTAGTGTATCGTTTAATTCATCTGAAATATATGGTGGTGACTTGGGGTACAGAATCTCCGAAACGTAATTACTCCACGCCTCTACCCGGCGCAATATGGACTCTTCCTTCTGATCCACTCACCACAACGCCAAAGCACAACTGGCGCAACAAGGCAAATCAACATAGCTGTACCTGCCAGCAAACCATTTCCCCATGCAATTCCAAGGCCTTTGTACATAGCAGGGGCAAACAAAGGAAAGCTAAAACCAGCCATGGTCCGGACAAAAGCCGCTGCCCCCGTAGCACTTGCAGCGTATCGCTCGTATGAGTCGATGATGTATGTTTGAGCACATTGAAAAGATAGAATAAGTCCCGCCGAGAAGATGCCAGTCCCGATATTGGGGATGATCCAGTGGAGTTTCAGGTGTGCGGAGACTCCGTATAGAACCAGACCCGCTGGAGTGACCAGGGCTGTTGGAAACATTAGAGGGACGCGGAATTCTGGCCGCCCAGGGTGGCTGTATCGAACTTTGAGCATAGCATAAACCTTGGAGTGTTAGTAAGGTAACGGCAAAAGAAGAATTGAAGTACCTTGTCGATTAAGGGACCAGAAACTTGAAGTCCAATAACAAATCCGACACCAAGAGAGATATAGTTAAGACTGGCTCGGCCGGGTTCTTGGTCGTATTGCTGCTCCCAAACCATTGGAAATGAAGCAAAACTTGCACGCGTTAGCAAATGGCGCCCTCGCGGAAGTTGAAGTTTATCGACTTACACAAGATACATAAGACCATATAGATATGCCCGGTACAACGCTGTAATTTGAATAGCAGGCTGCGTAAACAACATCTTAAATGGTCTCTTCAAGTTGCTGAGAAGCAGAGAAAGGAATGTCCGATCTCTCTGCTCGAACTCAGTATGCAAAAGCCTGTTGCCCGTGATCTCGCGGAGCCTTCTGGCCTTGACCTTGAGAATCTTGGGTGGGTACGTCTCTTGTAAGAACAGGAACGCGAGGATCTGAACCACCGCATCGGCTATGGAGACTACCCAGAAGATCCATCGCCAGTTCAGATTCTGGGTCAGATAACCAGCAGCTGAGAATTGTTAGCTTGTAGTGAGTTTCTGTGACTTAAGGTGACTTACCTATAGGTCCGACAGTAGGTCCCAAGAATGGAGCGAGACTGTAGATGGCGGTTGCAGTACCACGTTCTTCCTTTCTCCAACAGTCGCTCAGCACGCCACCTCCGAGCTGAACAACTACAGTTAGTAAATTACGACTACTCCAGTGAGTCAGGTTGACCATACCGCCTGTGGTGCACTTCCCCCAAGGCCACTCAAGAAACGAAAGACGAGCATTTGTTGTTTCGTCTGCGAGAATCCGCAAACAGTATTGAATACCAGGTAAACCATGTTCGCAGACTGAAGAACAACTACTCTTCCAAACATCTCCGATAAAGGAGCTAGCAAGAATGGGCCAATGGCATAAGCCAAGAGAAAGATGGACATGAGAAGATATGTCTCAAAGTCGGAGGTAATCTTGAACTCCTTGGCCAAGTCTGGTAGGGCTGGGGCCAGCATAGTTGATGAGACGGGGGAGATGAAGGTAAAACAGGAAACGAGAATTGTTGATAGCCATTTCTTGTCCTTGCTCCAGTTGTGTGGATTAGAGGGATCGTTTGGACCATCCCAGGTCACCTGGCAGCTATCAGTCAATATGGTGGACAAGAAGAATATGACGTGTGTCGAAAGGATGAATGGGATAAAGAGCAACTTACCAGGTCTGGATCTTCATCTTGAGGTACTAGTAGAGGCTCAGGGACTGACCGATTCTCTAAATCGTTAGACGACTTTCTAGATTGGTCTGACTGGCTCGCGACATCAGGGTCTTCGGCCAGCGACGCTAGAGGTCTTGGCCGAGTCAAAGGGTTTGAGTCATATGTTTCATCCTGATCATAGCCACGTGCAAGCCATGGGTAATTCTCACGCGACTTCTCATAATTAACTAGGTCTTCAAGCATGGGACTCCACGACCTCCAAAGAGAGGAGCGAGACCCAGCCCTTGAGAGCGACGGAGTATTACTTCTGCTCATGACCTAGACAGCGATAGCGACAGGATCGAGACAACAACAAGAAAGAGGGCGATACAAGCAGTTTTGAATGAATCAGTATTGATTAAACGAAAGAATAAGTAAGCGACTGAATATTGATGCTTTATCATCTGTCACCGAAGGGCTGGGATGAATCCATATATCTTCACCCCCCGAATGCCATGACGGCGAAAAGAAGGCTGTATCTTAGCCATTCCTAGTGTCTAAAACTCAAGTCTTGGATGAAAAGGCGCAGTCTGCAGGAAATGATCTCTTTTCACCAAACTGCGCCATTCCACATCATCTTGCCAATCTCGGGGCAGAGGAAGTCTCCGTGACTGCACCACCTGAATGCGTAATTAACCAGGCTATCATTGAAGGCGGATTTCCAGAATTCTTTAGTCGCCGATCGGATGATGGTAGTGGTCTGCATCAATTTCAGCTGTCGATTGTCCATGGTCGTCATTGAAGTGGCTGAGGTGTTTCGTTTCCTGTTAGCTTGGTTGGTTTGGAGAGGTTTCATTTGCTCGATCGGCCGTGCCAAGATCTCAAGGTGGAAAACGCATCGCAAATCGTCACGCCATGAGATCCAACCTGTTTAATTGACTCGGAATGATCACTCTTGAACTCTCAAACGTCCGATAAGACGTGGGTTAGAATTGAAATGTGTAGAGCCTACCTCAGGCGCCAGTGTCTGCAATGCTTCCCCATCTATGTCGACATGGAAATGCCAACTTTCGGAACTTACTGTGTGGAGCCAGTCTGAGATAAGGTTTTGCGAAATTCCTTGGCCTTTGATTTGTTTCAGTGATTCTTCTAATTATAATTCCGTGCTGGGCGTGGCTGTCGCCGATTGGCAGAAGCCCTGATCAACTGAACTTAGATAATGGCCAAGCATCAACTGTACTTTTAGCATGCAACCTTGATGACGTTTAATGAGCAGCGCCCACTCAAGCCACGAGGAATGGCATCAAACTTTGAATTAAGCTTAAAATTATCCCTGTCATAGCTTTCGTTGTCTTCCCCAGCCCAAGTTGTTAAGCGAGCTGCCAGCGTGATGATCGTCTCAGCCCTGTGATGCATTACGCGTCCGTTATCTCGACTCGCCTGATTGATGTCTGAGGCGACTGTTTGTCAAGATGCATTCTATTTATGCCCCGTGGCTGGGGTGATCGCGTGACGCAAGCGAATTCCAGCGACCAGACTTTGCTTCATGACAAGTGGCAGACGACCTGTTACTATTCCGGGCATACCTCTTTTGTGCCATAGGCTAGCTTTTCTTTTTTGTTGAGGCTGAGTGAGAGGAGTTGACGATGCACTGAGACTGCGGTGAATGGGCGACAGTTAAGAGCCCGAAAGATGGCAAGAAGCAGTGAAGCATTGAAGTACATAATGATGCCATGTTCATGTGAAGAAACGAGTGATCGAAAACAATCAACACCCTCATCTTTACACTCGCTTCAAATATCACCTAGCTGGAAAGCTTTCATTCGCTACAGAAATCTACCGTTGGCATATTATATACCCATAATCCTTTACAACTTTACCGAAACCATTCGTTTGACACATACACAATGACAATGGGTTCCACTATCGCTACACCAAGTTTGAGAGTTCTTGTGTGCCCATCAGGCTTCAAGGGCAGTCTTCAGCCAAGCCAGGCTGCAGACTGTATCGAAGCTGGCATTCTTGCCGTTGAACCTAATGCTTCGGTCCATAAAGTTCCGCTGGTCGATGGAGGAGAGGGCTTCACGCAGGCTATCGTCACTGCAACGAGAGGCTCGTTGCATCATGTCCCGGTGATTGGACCTGTAGGTGATCAGGTGATGTCATTTTTTGGATCACTCGGGCACAAAGAGCATGAGCCAGTCACTGCTGCCCTGGAGATGGCTGCTGCTGCTGGCCTTAGCCTGGTCCCGCCCAATCAACGCAATCCTGGCAAGACAACCACGTTTGGTGTTGGCCAGCTCATCCTTGCAGCACTTGACGCTGGAGCTACCCGAATTCTGGTGGGATGCGGTGACTCCGGAACGTGTGATGGAGGTGCAGGGATGCTTCAGGCACTCGGTGCCAAGTTGTTTGACGACCAAGGCCGCCTGATACCAGTAGCACAAGGCGGCGAATCACTATTAAAGCTTGATTCAATTGATATCTCCGGCGTTGACAGTCGCGTGTTCAGAGCCAAGATTGACGTTGCGGTAAATTGGCACAACGTCCTTTGCGGACCAAACGGAGTGGCAAATATCTTTGGTCCTCAGAAGGGATCGATCCCAGAACAAGCTGCTCGCCTTAGTCTTGCCATGGAAAAGCTGGCCGACGTCGCCACTAGAATCCTCTGCGAAAAGACAGTGCGACTGGCTCCCGGTGGCGGTGCCTCAGGTGGTCTCGGGACAGGATTACGCTTGATCGGTGCTACACTCAAGCCCCGATATGAGATCATAATGCAGTACATCAACTTGCACAGTATCTTTGATAACTGTGATCTTGTACTAACTGCCGAGGGTGGTATCGATGACCAGACACCAAGGGGCAAAATCCCTGCTGAAGTCGCTAGGCTTGCAAAGAAGCATGGGCTGCCTGTTATTGCCATCGCAGGCACAATTGGCCAGGGCGCTAGAGTAAACTATGATATTGGGATCGATGCTTTTACTTGCATCATTCAACGACCAATGAGTCTGAGTGATGCTGTTATGGAAGCGGAGAAGTTGACCCGGGAGAGTGCTGAGACTGTTATGAGAATCGTGGCAATTGGCAGGATGCTGGGCAAATCTTTGTAATGAGCTTTATGAGGTTAATTATTTTTACTACTGAATGATCATTGAATTAATATTAAAGGCACCATTTTCCCCCACTCTTATGTAGACTTTCGATTAATACGTTGAAGCACCATTGTATTCCTGGGAGCTGATTGCCACCAACGTCCCGGGCCTTGGGGACAATAAGATGGCTGATACTTGGTTACCTTATCGGCCCTCAACCCCACAGAAGCCACAGGAGCAAAGAACTGTAAATTTGTACGAACATTATGAAATATGAGTAGGTTCCAAGAGACACGTTTCCTTTGACCCTGGCCGGTGGCTATTGGTCTGTTGCTTGTCAGGCAAAGTTAAATTGACATGGTGCTCTCATCTGCTTCAATACGGCCTTGTAGCACATAAGATATATCTCAAGAGAGTTTCTGTGTCTTCCAGATGTATCCTAAGCCGTCAGATCTACAGCATAGAGACTCAAAGAAATGGCACCGAAATTTTCTTGCATTGAAAGCAATACCTTATGGTCCAGAGTGATTTCCAAGTTGACTATCGTTGGTCAACCCGTTATTGGAATGCAAAACCCGAAAGCTTGAAGATGAACTTTAAAGTGTAACTGCTATTGGCCTGGATCTGGAAGAGGATTATCAGAGAGTCAAGAAAAGAAAGTCTATTGGCATAAATCGTGTGAATAAATGAGTGATGTACTGCCGACAAAGCAACATAACATCAAACTTGCAGGCATGAAATTTATTAAACTATCAAGGCTCATTCTCCGGCTAAATCTATTTAGTAGCTTTCGGATTAAACCTTTATACTCTGCAAAGAAAAGTTATATGTTCTCAATCTATGACACTTTGGTTGTGTGCTTCTTTTCTTGCTCTCTATAAATTCCAAAGTCTTCCTCCTCATCCTCTCTTCTATTTTCTTTCCTCTTTACGAATCAACTACCCCGTAATCCGCCCACCCAGACTTCCACACAATTACACATCAACTTACAATTTCCCCTGAGTCATACTAACCATACAACCTACCCCCAATTACACATCTTAAACCAATCTCACAACCGCCAACATGTGCTGTGGTTCATCTCGGGACAAGATTCGGGATAAGAGGACCAAGAAGGAGCTCGCCAATGGTCTCAATAGCATCTCCAATGACTTCAGGAGTGGAAGGAAATCCTTCGGTAGCGGCAAATCCGCATACACGGACCCAGAGGGAGAGCGAAACTTTGCCGATGCATTCTACGGGGCATCCAGCAACTTCAGGAAGGGAAAGAACAAGCACAGAAGCAGCGAGGGTAGTGAGACCAGTCGACGTGCCTACAAGGGCTCAGAGTATAAATACGGAGGCAACTCGGACTTCTAATGATGGTAAGAAGTTTTTGAGGTTACATCATGGTACTCAACACTGACACTCTAGTCCAGCCCCATTATCGCCTTACCAAGAGGAGGAGACATGAGTCGGTTCTGCTTTGACAAAATTAGAGCATTGGATTATTATGTCTGGATAACGTTGGAATGTGGAGGAATCTCGGGAATTAAGAGCAAGATTTTTATCTTAATGGTTTGCAATGATTGATGTCCCTGAACCCTAGATAAATACCATGCTCATTGATTTCTCGTCTGATCACGTGTGCCATATCCTTTGCGGACCTATCTTCTTACTTGATGCATAAACCCTTTCCCCACTGGGAAATAAAACGAGAGCATCTGGAGCTTGAATAACAGTAGATTCCAACAGAAGCGGCTCTATGAGCCTGCCGTCCTTCCATTCGAGCGAAACCAGCCATCCTCCCATGGCTCTAACATGTGCTAACTTTCCATGGCCCCACGACAAAGGTAAACTTGGGAGCAGACGAATCACAACGACTTGCTTTGAAGGCTCAGATCGCAAGGTTGATTGAACGAGGCACTCCAAGATCCCGGCGCATCCGCCAAAGTTACCGTCTATTTGAAACGGAGGATGGTTGTCCAGCATGTTCGGTAACGTCGATGTTTTCAACAACAAGTCCATGTGTTTGTCGCATCCTTCAGAGTCTTGAAGACGGGCGTGGAGATTCAGAAGCCATGCCCTGCTCCAGCCTGTGTGACCTCCTCCATGCTCTGCTCTTCTTGCCAGAACTTTCTTCGCCGCCTTTGTCAGTAGCGGCGATGAGTCCATGCTGATAGAATCATCGGGATAGAGCCCGAAAAGATGCGATATATGGCGGTGACCGGGCTCAGCCTCTTTATGGTTCTTCAGACCCCACTCTTGAACGAGACCGTCTTTGTTGAGCGACATGGGCGGAAGCTTGTCCAGAGCTGCGATGACGTCGTTTCGTCGCGGATGATCTGGATCGAGGATACTTATGCTCCAAAGAAAGCTCTCCAACGCGATGCGCACAATGGTCATGTCGATAACAGACCCTTCGCAAAAAATGCCTGTTTCGCCTGACTCGGATATAAAGGTGTTTTCTGGGGACAGGGAAGGATTGGTGACCAAGTATCTTCCGCAAGCTGATGGGATGAGGAAATCGAGGAGGAACTGCACACACCCTTCAAGAACAGGAGCGATGCGGCAATGGAGCGTGGGTTCGTACTGATATATCAGCATTCTGACAACATCAGTGCAGAGCCAGGCTCCTCCAAGTGGCCAGATAGTCGCAGGCATCCAGCGATCTTGGGGATCTGTATCCGCCCATATGTCTGTGTTGTGATGGGCGCACCATCCTTTACAGCCGTACATCACCTTAGCTGTCCTTTTCCCTCTTTCAGCCATGCGCTCAAGCAGATTGATGAGTGGTATAGCACACTCGATGAGGCTGCATGGAATGGCTGGCCAGTAGTTCATTTGCAGGTTGACGTTGATGGTGAACTTTGATCCCCAAGGTGGCGAGAAAGAAGGATTCCAAATTCCTTGCAATGTCGCAGGAAGAGCCTTTTCAGAATTTCGACTTGAAGAGATGAGGAGGTATCGTCCGTAGTTATGATACAGAGCTACTAGTCCCGGATCTCTATTGCTGACAATTCTTTCGTTTGTTGGAAGATAATTCGCATCTGGGTACAGCCGAAGAGACATCCGACCAAAGAGATTCGTGTAGTCTGATCGATGACGGCGGACTAGAGTTTCCCACGAGACCCGGAGAGCATTGTCGACATTATAAAGCGCAGATCTCTCTGGGTCATCTTTTCTGAAAGTTGTGTGCGCGCCAATGACAACAACACATTTCGTCGCGTTGATAACTAGGCAATTCCCAACCGCTTTAACAGTGTCGTCACCAGATTCGCAGGAAACTCCAAGAACGAGAGCCAGGCGGTTGCTCTTAGCTCCACCAGGCGTGGCTTCGAGAACAATTCGCTGGTCTTGGGCGTATATACTGTCGAGATATTCATTGGTTGCCTCCTCATTCTCGCTTTGTCGGTTAAGTCTTACGACAAACCGGCTCCTCTCAGATGCTTGAATTTGAATAGCAAGGACATTATCTGGAAAGCTTGCAATGGCTTCTCGACGGTACGAGATACCTCTGTAGTTGTACTTTGTCGTGACTTGGGAAGCGTTCAAGTCGAGGTATCGCGTATAATCGGTCACCTCACTCTCGTCGTGATCGAACTCAATCTTGCATTGACCTAGTGGCTCATAGTGTCTCATACTCGATGGCGTAGCAAAAAAGGCCTCTTTCACGAGATCTTCTGCATCCTTGTGCTTTTCATCTCTGATGAGCTGTCTGAGCGTTGCTAGATGTTTGTGCGCATCACGAGGCGTTCTGTCCTGCGGGCCACCATACCAAACAGAGTCTTCATTGAGCTGGAGCAGCTCGGTCGATGTTCGCCCGTAGACCATAGCTCCTAGCCGACCGTTGCCAATGGGGAGAGCCTCAGGCCATGAAGATGCGGGGGCGTCATAATGCAGGAGCATGCCTTTGTCAGTCTCATTTGACTCGCCCCCGTTCATGGTGGCTGCCTGGGTATGCGCGCCGTTGTTCCGTGATGGATTCATGGCGCTTGATGATAGAAAACGCGCATGGAATGGTGTTGTTGAGCGAATCAGTGAGGGGAAGTTGATGAATCTTTCGTGTTCTTGTTTGCCGAACCAGGCCGATTGATGATGGCGTAGACCTAAAGAGGATGGTCAACCCCACAAACCCCACGCGGTCGGATGAACGGCCCATGGGGAAGCAGATGATCAGGACCTACCATTGGAGCGATTATTATTTAAGTTGGTCAAGTATCCGCAAACCCCAGAATTCACAGTGTTTAAAAACTGGAGTTGATTTAGCCGACATCGCACACACACGGCATCAAGCATTGGATGATAATTAAATCCTCTTTAAAGTGAATCAATGACTACGAGGTGGTGGGATATTGATGATCCGAAGGATCAGGAAGCTGCAGAAAGAGCACGAGAATTTGAGATTGCCTGGTTCGGAGATCCTTTGTACAAAACAGGAGACTACCCCAACTCCATGCGTGCACAGCTAGGTGAACGCCTTCCTAGGTTTACGCCAGAAGAGAGCAAAGCTGGTACTGGGAAGCTCCGAGTTCTATGGTATGAACTCTTACTCCGCGTTCTACGTTCGACACCGCGACGATCCTCCTGTAATCATCTAGGGAATGTCGAGAAGCTTGACGAGAACAAGCAAGGCCAATGGCGAGGACCCATGAGCGACACGTATTGGCTACGAACTACCCCTTGGGGCTGGGCCAAGTTGCTACGCTGGATCTGGAATCGCTATGGAGTGCCAATCTACATTACTGAGAATGGTACTACAGCGAAGGGTGAACAAGACTGGAAGCCCCGAGGTCCAGATGACGTGCTGGAAGATCCTTTCAGGGTTGACTTTTACAAGGGTTACCTCACTGAAGTCGCCAAGGCATATCAGGAAGGTGTTGCTATCAAGTCGTACTTTGGATGGACATTTACAGATAATTGGGAATGGGCTGCTGGTTTCTCAGGCCGCTTCGGGGCGACTTGGATTGATTTTGAGGCTGATGATAAAACGAGGTATGCCAAAAAGTCTGGCTACTTCCTCGGTGAATTCTTCGATCACCTCATCAGCAAGGCGTAAGCAACACTCAGCTGCCTATTCGCCCCCGTCGGCGCAGGTGGCACATAAGAACTTTCTCGCGGAATATAAATGATTTGCCTATAAAATTACCTACAAACTCTCTCCAAAACCTGCCTGTACATAAAGAGCTTGCAAAAGATGCCCGGGCTCGGGCGTAAACGACCTATGACAGCGAGGACAAACGGCGCTCCTGATGCTTCCAGTGAAAGATACAAGGGGCGAAGCAACAGTACAATAGGGACATGCCGCTTCAAGACTTAAGATGCTCGGATGTTGGCCAGCCTGGCTCTGAAGATCTTTGTCAGCCTTGCAGTGGTAGGCTGCCCTTTCACCTTGCGTCAGGTCGCTTTCAAGCCAATAGATATCGTAAAAGCGAAGCGGGGTAGTACGTCCATGATCAAGTTCCAACTCGAGCACTCGAGCATCCTGGACGCTGAAACTACCGTTGTTACCCCAATCCCTTCCCCACGAGTTGATAAAGGTCAGTGACTCGGGATCACAGCGTGTGAGTACGACAGCGTGACCACCGCCATCTTTTCCCCGACGGTGCGGACGCATGTCTGCAACAGTGAGCACTTTTGCATCCATATTTCCTCCCGTCTGCCCTGAATGGCCGTCGAAGTGCCTACCAAACATTTCCCAACCAGATTCGGAAAGCCGGAAGGTCGCCGCAACGGGCCGCCGTCTTAGAACAGCCTGACGAGCACCATTTTCGTCCACGATCTTGAATTTTAGTGGTCGATACCACTCTACCACCTTCTCTAACACTTTGGACGTAGGCCATCCTCCCTCCCTTGGAGGGAACTGTTGCAGGATCCTATCTCTGATGGTCTCAATGCTCGGACACCCCCCCTCACGGTCAACAATGCGGACCAAGGCCATATGAGTCACAGTAGCTACGGCATGCGCATAGCAGACACCTTCATTCCCTTGATCGGATGGATTGTTACAGGTTATGACATGTTTGTCATTCACAAAGCTGTCGAGATTAACCTTTCCAAAGACGTCAAGGAAGATATCAGCGCTTCCGAACCTAGCTGACAGGAGAAGGGAACAAAACTCTTCAAGTGCATCTGTGCTACAGACAGTTGTATAAAGTCTGCATTCACCTGAGGACGGGACACGCCACCCGGTAGACACCATGACAGGGATAGGATGTGTGCTGCCGTGGACACGAGTTGACATGTCAAAAAGGGTACGCTGCCCTACATCCCAATGAGGCATCTGCTGGTCATAGAGGCTCTTCTGCGCTTCCGAAGCCCGGTTTGTGAGGAAAATTGTTGCAAGAGTGACATCCATGGCATGTAGTTCTTGAACGAGCGATAGAGGATCGCCATCGGTTGATTGGCCGTCAGATATCATGACGAGGGCTTGCTGCCGAGCTGGGTAGGATCGGAAAACTTGACTGGCCTTTTCCAGTGAGTGCCTCATCGGCGTACTGCCGTACATGTGATGTCGTAGGCTGTCCAATAATGTGCTCTCCCCACCACTTGTCGAGTGGCTATAAGGGTTAAGGCTTTGGTCAATCTGCTCAAGCAGGTGAATAACAGACTCGATTTTGCGAGGCGCAAAGTGCTGGAATTCATTGAGCCAGTCGTTCAAGATCTTTCGCGCCATAACCATGGCATCAGAATTGTCGGCTGAACGGTCTATGGTCTCATTGATAAAGCCAAAGCCAAAGCTTTCAGCAAAGTCGCCAACGCCCTCTGCTGCATTGATGCCCACAGTCGCCGAAAAAGAGCTGGGAATGGCATTCGCAAACTTGTTGATCATCGTTGGATTCCTCATGAGATAATTATGAATGATACGCGCCTCGTGTTCCTTGAGCTTGGTGCGAATGTATTTCGTAATATGAGATCGGCCTCGACGATTCGCCAGCTGAATCAGAAGTTCGTGCGCATTCTGGCCGCTATCTACGGCCACAAGACCTTCTATTGCATTGCAAAGGTCGATTGACGCTGGGGCCCCTTTTCTGGTATCGAGTCCAAAAACACCCACAAAGAGAAGCGCGTCTGGACTATGCTGTTGCTCAGCCCGAGCCAGCTTTACGGCTGCTCGTAGGACAGCGCGAAGTCGTTCAACGGCCCTGCCATCGCCTTGGCCACTCTCTAGTGTCTCATGCATTGATCCGGACACATCTAGAAGACACCCTACGACAGCAGGGGTAGGAGAAACAGAGGCCATGATGAAAGACCAAGGATTACCTAGAGATGGTAGTGGAAGCGGAAGAGTGAGAACTACAGGGCTGGCCAATTCTTCGCCATCATTTGGGTACTTATTATGCGCTTTATATGTTCACAATGCCTTCATATCAGCCTTGGGCTAGTTCGGAACTATTTTTCAAAATTCGAGTACCAGACTATGGGAACCAGGCTCCTCAACAATTTTTCCAGGCAAATGCTAGAGTGTTACATTCTCTCATGCAGTTTTCAACCCTTAAGCTATAACGACTAGGCTGGTCAGTTGCCATTCGCCGCCACTTACGCTAGCTCGTCCCTCCTTTATCTTGCTCAAGGCAGCTACCTAGCATACAAACTGCTGATCAGGCATATTTCTTGCTAACATGATATTTTGGCTTTTTCAACCGCTTGAAAATATTGACAAGAGTTGCAGGCAGTGCCAAAGTCGTTAATCCGAAACTTTGTACAGATTGTGAGGTTATTTGATAAATGGTATTCTGAATGATGCACTGCCCCGTCCAGGCCTCCCGTAAGATATATCAATGCAAATGCTGATTGGTGACCGCCTGTGCAAGAGGCTGAGCAAGTCCAGTCGAAATTGACCAATTTAGCCACACCTGAATATTGGGCTTTGGAAATTCTGAAAAGCCCCGTATGAAAACGGAGCTCATTGGCTCCTGGCGAACCACTATAACTGCCTGAGGTGTACCGCCAGCGTTTTCTACCATAAAAACAAAAGGCTCAATCGGTATCGATCATGTTAGACATCGATGGTCCGGTTTCTACAAATCCCAAAGTGCCCTTCTGCATGATTAGTCACTGCTGCATTGAGATGCATCATCGACTATAGAGACAACAAATACTTACAACTCTACATCTCAGGTCATCGCTCCTTACTCTTGCTCCCCGCATTCAACCCAAGACTTGCGAGCACAATAGTATTTTAGCTCGAGCCCTCTTTCAGCGACCAACAGATGTGGAAATTAGACGATTGGATGTTCCTCGATGACGATATTTATTACGCCGGATATTAACTGTTGCATTAAGGCTGGAGTTGGATAGAAAAAAAGAACCGAGCTTGCAGGATGCTCTAGTTATGTTCCCACTTGAGACTACTGTAATCGCAGAACTATCTACTAATATCATCATAATAGTGCTGACAAGCTAGTTATACCATCCTTGAGCTCCTCCTTAGTTTTCTCATTAAAGTGTGCATAAAACCCAAGAAACTCTTCCACATTCTCATAGACGTCGCTGTACCAGTCTTCATCATGAACTCCATATCTCCATTTCCACTCCTTATTGTCATTCCGGCAGTATAAAGCGTACGAGCCACCCCAACCACGCGGACCACCACCAATCTTGAATGCTATGGCAATTTCCCATTCCCCCCAAATATAGGTGAGTTCATTATATTCCTCCTGCCCCCCATTGTTTCGTATGGGCACACAGACAGTCTTCATCATATCCTTCATCAGACTATGGTCGAGAGGGAGAGGCGAGATGAAGTCAAATTGACATGCTTCTTGGTGAAATGGAAGCCCCGGACCTGTGATGCCACTAACAAGGTTGCAGAGGTACTCCAAGTCTGAGGGTGGGAATTCGGCAATTTCCACCCCCGTCTCCTCAATACTTGCCTTAACGCCAGCGAAGTATTCTCTTCTTTGAGAGGGGTCGACTGGATCGTCATCGATACCTTCGAGCGAGGCAGATGAGATCAATGAAGAGATAACACCCTCATCAAGGACATCTCGTGGCGATGTAATAGACTCAGGAACTTCTATGAGTTTTTGGATAGCTCGCATTCGTAGGCCCTGTGTGACTGATTCTGGACAGTTCGGCGGAGCAGGCTAGGCCTCAACGTTCTCTACTAGAGTGCGGAGCAAAAATAGATTGTGCTGCAGCACCGTTTCACGGTACTGGCGAAGAGCGGCTGCGATCTGCTCGCGTCTCTCTTGATTCATGTTGAGTGCGCGTCTCATTATTTCCTTGACGGTGCCCCTGATTTGCTTCTTATCCCCGAAAGATAGGGTAAGGGATATACTCCCTGACTCCTTACCTCGGATCACGACGTTATCATGTGAAAGTGTTGTCTGGTGATGTTGATTGCCTGCCTAATTTGTAGGTCGGTTCGAGGGTACTTTAGCAATTTCAAAATAACTAAGTTAGGTAGAGAGGCTCCCGGCGGCAAGTTGCCGATTTAGCCGTTTAACCGGCCACATAGTCTTTTACAAATACGCAGGGAGTTGAGGGGTATGTAAGTTACAGGGTTCGATATAAAAGGATTCATCCAGACTCGAAACTGCGTCTGCCGTTAGGAGCTCAGCGTTCTGCCCTCTAACCAATCACCCCTCCGGCTCAGGACAGACATTTGAAGACCTTAATCCCAGAGCATCACGAATTAACACATCATTTTGTTGGTTCTTAGCACAATGTATTATGCATGTTGGTTGATAGAAGTTAAAAAGCCTCGCACATCAACCTGCTTCTAGTAAGTATCTCGATGCTTAAATCAGGCGCAAATATAGAATATAAAGCGTACAGAAATGCCGCAGCAAGAAATACCTTAGAAGAACAGAATCTTATTTCTACCTAAATGATATTTGAAACCATTTTAACCATGCGGCTATCTAGTCGCGTCCTTCGCCTACTTGTGTTTGCTGCACTGAGCTGTGGCTTTTTCCTCTCTGGACTCGCTTCGGGCCAAGCAAGTGATCCCTCCAGAGTCTCCAGCAACAATTAAACCCAAAGCCCCCAATAGCATCTAAATTCCCCTCAGCGATACACCTGGCATCCTCTATCTCCTAGAGACTGTAAAAAACTTCTAACTCTTCCCTTCTCCCTTTACCAACCAATATCAGGGTTGTCAGTAGACTTGCTCCTGCCCTACCGCCTATACAAGCTGACACTGGCTTTGGCCAAGTTAATGATATGACTGCAGTCATGATCAATCTAATAAATGTGTCCAGTCGAGGCCTGCCAGTCAACTGTCAGAGTCATAGTTGTCGGTAGCTCTATGTCTGAATGTGCGATGCCTCCTTTGTATTCAGAACACTTATGTATATAAAAGCTTTATTTAATTTAGAAGCTAGTTAGTAATTAATGTTAAAGCTATAATAGGATTTTCTAATAATACTATTAGTTTATTTTAGCTTCTCTTTATCTCTTATTATAGAACTTATCTTTAGTTTTATAAAT